>VZSZ01002504.1:158516-201759 GCA_013398815.1 Ibidorhyncha struthersii | reverse complement strand
GGAGAGCCAGAGCCAGTGCTCCCTGCTCCCCAGCTTCCTGCTCCCACTCCTTGCTTTTTATACTGAGCATGATGCGGATGGGATGGAATACCCTGTTGGTCAGTTTTGGGTCACCTGTCCTGTCCGCTCCTCCCTGCAGGTGGGACCCCACTGTGTTTTTCTGCTTCCAACACTCCAATGTGGCAAATAACCAAGTTGGTTGGCCTTGGGTGTTATGGCGATAAGTATAAGTAAGAGCCTCTCCGCATACCACGTCTGGACATCAGCCATAACATTGGTCTTATCACTCTGAGAGAGCGAACATTGTCTGCACAATATGCTGGTAATTTCAGCAGTTAGAAGAGGCCCAGCTAAGAAGCAAAGTTACTGAACAAAATTGGTCCTGTTTTACCTCAAACCAGGACACCTTCTTAGAGACAAACACACGTGATCTCAGATGATATTTAAAAATGGATTGTGGAGTAGGAAAGATATTTTGTCTATAGGAATGGTTAATGACAAAGTTTTCATAAGCAATTATGAAATCTGAAAGGACAAGACAGGGAATTAAAATAGGTAAGTGTATGGGTCAGAAATAAAAAAAAAAGTCTGCGAAGTTTTATAGTCTGTTTTCCTATGCAGGCAAGGTGCTCACTGAAATTAACTGAAAAAATTATTTGCTTCACTGAACAGGCACGCAATTTGAAAATAGGTGAGTGGCAAAAAATGTTTATGCTTGCCCATGATGTGATAGGTTTTTATCAGACCAAGCTAGAAAACACCACTATAAAAGACTGTGTGGTCCAGGAGAAATCTCTGCTGTTTGCATCTGACATTTAAATGCCAACTGTCCACATCTCCCTACTTAATACAAGTTGTTGGAGTGCGAAATTATAGAAAAAAGTAGTGAAAGAAGGAGCTGTGCCAGGAATGAAATACGAGCTGTTCAGACATAATTTGCTCTGGAATCTGGCACTACCTTGGTTTTGTGACGATGTATTTCTCCACTAAATTTAAGCACAGCCTGGAGAACTAGAGCCTTTTTTATCTAAGGTCCAAACTCAAATTATTTTACCACAGCTGATCAATACTGGGATAGAAAATTAAAGCTTTTAAATGGATTAAGCTGTGTATCAGTACTCAGCTTCTTTGCAACTACCAAAACTTCTTGATTTTTACTAAAATTTTGTCTGTCCAGCCTGCAGTAAAACACACTATCAGTGTCCTCCCCTTACATTCTTCCCTAACTTCTTCCCCTAGAACACTCTGTTCAAGCACAAGCACATCACAACAAGCTTCTAAATGATTATCAAAGGCCTTGACAGGTACCTGTCTCGCTTCCTACATACTCTTATATTTTATATATGTTATTTCAGCCAACTCATGATATTTACCAATGGTGTCTGCTCTAGTAGTTCATTCATCTGCTTCTCCTTGTCTTATATGTGCATATCATTTGTTATTGCTGAATACTTCCCTAAGTGTCAGTAAACCTTTTTTCTATAAAACCTTACAGGTTAGGAGTGATGAGATCTCAAACCAATCTCAGTAAAAGCAAATGGTAAAATACAAATATTTTGAGACTTCACTTTTTAACAGCATAAATAGAGGAAACCCAAAACACTATTGGTGGTGGTGATGGTGGTGAAATAAAGAAAACCACATGAAAGTTCAGTATCGTAGATGTCATTGCTCTAAAGAATTAGTATCTGGAAGAGTGGGAAAATGAAAATACATTTAAGATTTTAACTTGTAAAAATAGAGAACAAGGTACCTATTGCCATCAGTAACCTGGAGATTTGCTCCAGAAACTCAAAGGGCCACTTCAGACACTGCCAGAATTCCCTTGAAAATTATACTACAGAAGTATCTTCTCTCTTTTGGTACTTTGAATGCTAAAGAAAATGAAGGTATTAATGTAATAGTAATAGACTTAAAATAATACATGCTTTCAATATGCTTATCAGAACAGAGAAATGTTTTTAAAGTATTAAAAGTAGAGCAAACCTACCCTTTATCGGTTAAGAAAAAATCATCCTATCTTCCACAGATTTAGCTGTTGGTAAGACTATGTTTTATTTACATCCTAAGTGTTTCAAAAAATCCATGCTGCTTCCTTTTATGCTTCTGCTGTGTTCTGCAACCTTCACTGAATTTTCTTCACAGGACAGAAAACTGAATACTGCTCCTGATGGGCAGTCACTGGACTCAGAATCACACACTATTGCTGTGCCAGCATTACAAATCCATGGTACTTCTGAGCATTACCAACATGTTAATTTTTTTCATCCTATTACACTACACTTTCTCACAGTTTTGGGTGACCAGACAATCAGGGTGATGAAATAAACTCTATTTAAATTACATTAATATATAAAAATAAAAGCACAGAATAAAAGTTAGGTAATTTTTGTTTGATTGCTATTTTAACGCAACTAATACATTTTCATTACGACTAGTAGAAATCATAACATTTGAGCAATGATTGTCTCATAGATATCTAGAATTCCTTTTCCTCTTATAAAGGTGGAAATCAATTCATAAGAAATTTAGGGTTTCTTTTGTTGACAACATTTTTTTTCTCTGAAGCAGTGGATCTTCTGAAAAAAAAAAAGGCTTTTATTTGATTTGTTTTTCTCAGTGGTTGTTATGATTATTTCATTCTTTCTGCAACATTTCTGATTTCATAGGGAATCATTTCCACTATGTCTTGAAAAGCTATACTAAGTAAAACTTCTTTTAACAACATCTCAAAAGATTCGGTGGCTCTTCAAAAGAAAAGTATGGTTTCAATAGAATTTCACATTGACTCAAAAGACCTCAAGGGGTCTCAATGGGTATTACTGGAGAAACTTTTATTCACTCTGTGATGAGTGAATCTTACAAACGGGCGTGCATCAAATATTAGAAAATGTGCAAGCAAATCATCAATGACAACAGAGAAAGAGTATATCAGATGTACTGAAAACAAAGATAGGAAAATATTTGACAGAAACTCTTGCAAAATTTAGGTCACAGGGTGGGGGTGGGGTGTGTGTAGAAAAGAACTCCTCTAGGGAGGATCACAGGAGACTGTGATCTTTATTCAGATAAATTTGCCATCTAACTTGGTACAGATTTTGCTTGTACATCTATTTTAGCTTATAACATAGAGCTCTGAATTAGTACATCTTATAATGTTACAACTTCCTCTAATATACTTTTTTCCTTTCTACAGCTAATATAGAATTGTAAAAATAATTACTCTCTTTTCTATTAGATACAACACATAGATTTCTGCCTCAATTATGATATTTGCAGAAAGTATTAAAATGTGCTTAATGATAGATAATAAAGATAATACACCCAGTTCTGAGAATCCCAGCATCCTCAAGTGGTATAAAATTGTTATGTTGGGGAAAAAAACCCACACCTTAACAAAGAAATCAGTACTATTTTGGGATTTTCTAATGGTTTTCTGCATTAAAATTTATAAATATGTTCATACTAAAAAGATAGTGGATGCTACAACTACAGCATCAGCAGTAAAATCTTAGCATTTGTAGAGACCTAAGCAATGTTTTAGTGAAGACATCATTACTTCATTCATGAACTTTGATTACAACAGAGTGAGGTTTTATTCTGAGTCATACTGTCATTTCCAGTACTGCATTGGTGCATCTGGCACTGTTTTCCTTTTGATGGTGCCCAAATGTTTACATAAACACATTTTCAAACAGGATAACTGGATTAATAGCATTAATAGCATTACTAAGGGATCTTTAGAATGGGAACAAACTTAACCTTTACAGAAATGGCAGAACATGGAGATTACTATACATATATGTAAGTTAAAACAACATAAAACAAAACAAACCCACCAAAAGCAAACAGGTGAAACCCCATAGTATGGCGTTCAACAGACTTTCCTCTTTGCTAGGCCATAGATTTTAATGACTTGGAACGTGAAATTAGACTACTGTATTGTTTCTTAAGCTTATGAACAAATACTGTAATTTACAGAAGTGTAATACACTTAGCAGCTCAGCCAATTCCTACCCCCCAAAAAATGTGTGTTAAGAATTGTTCAAAACCAGCTCATTTTACCTAAAGTATTAATATGGGTAGATGACAGGAAAAATAGTCTATGGGAATACTTACAGTTAATATTAATCCTTAAGTCTATTGGATCAAACTGATTTTGCACTTTTTCCATCCCAAATTCCACCCCTTTAATAATATCTAAAGGTAAACAAACAAATGAAGTGGTAGGTGTTATTTCATTGAGGTTCCTTTGTACCAAATTTCTGGTACAAATATTCAATATTTCATCATCAGAAATTAAAAAATGGCCAGGTTTATCAAATAAATTCTGATGCTTAATTTATGCATGCAAGTTTGAAATTCAACTGATAATTTTAAAGAGGAAATACTTTGGCTTCTGAACTATTTTAGTGTTATCTTTATAACAAAAAACTTTAATTTGATTACTACTGTACATAAAAATTCCTCCATGTCATGATGTCTTTTAAAAATATCCTTTTAAGTAGTAGCAGAGCTTTCGACATTTCAATTTATCATTAAATAATTATAAATTTTATATGTAGTTTATTTTTGCCCCTAAATTACTGTATCTATTTCGGTGATTTCCTTTGTAAATGACTTTCGCCTGAAAAAAAACCCTAAATCCTGACACTTACTGTATTCAACCTTCAAGTAAATTTTAATTTTTATTGATATAAATGGCTCACTAAAGAGATCTATTCTATAACAATGCACCAAATCATGATCTATGAACTGATCAAACCCAAGTTTTAGAACTTTTGTGAATGGTTATGGTTTTGGTTTGGTTTTGCTTTGTATTTTTTTTGTAGATTTTTTGGTTGTTGTTTTTTTTTTTAATTTGTCATTATCCATGTTCACTCTACCAGGCTTTGTTAACTGGTGTAACTCTCTTGGTAATATTTTTTAGGTTAGGTTTTCTCACATGCACTGAAATTTTTCTCCTTTCACAGCATTTATCAAAATATGTGTATAATCTAACTTTAATTTTGGAAAATTTAGCTCCAAGAAGTACCAATATTACTGAGATATTACCACCAATTGATGGACATTTCAAGAAAATCTAAATAAATCCAAGATCATACAAGAAACTCTGAAATTCCAAACTGTTTTTCTTAAAGAAATTTAAGTCAAGGCTGCATAAATATTAGGTAACTTACATGGTGAGAAGGTGAAACAATGGGGTGGATGATATGAAAAGTAACCACAAGGGAGGTAGAAGAAGCAGTAAAAAGGAGAAAAAAAAAAGTTTTATCATACCTTCTGTCAGTCATCTGAAGTTAAAGCCACAGAGTAGTGACAGTCACCTATTTGTCCCTTCTATTATTCTCATTCATGTCAGCTCCAATGTCATTCACAAGAGACTGCAGGAAGACAGCTGGGTTTCTTTTTTAATTCCTCCTCCTAGCACCAAAGGAATTTGAAAAGACAGCGAAGGTTTCCCTCTTTTCTCATTGTCTGCAGAAACTCTCACCTGCAGAGTACCAGTCAGTGAAGGTTGTAGGTGACTTACACTGCATCCTAGCTCTTAACAGCAGTATATACCAAAAGGCATAGTCACGTGGAGAGGCCAAGATACCACAGGGCTTACAAAGACATTTAGTAGAACAAAAAATTGAATGAAAGGAAGAAAGATGGAAACATTGTGAGAAAATGGTATTTATAGAAGAAAGACAGGTACTAAATAAAAGGGGAAACTAGTAGAAAAAGAAAAACAACAACAACAAAACCAGAAAAAGCAAGTCAGACTGGCTCAGGAGACTGAATGAAAGGCTGCTAGAACAAGGGAAAAGGGAATTTTGCCTGTCATGCTGTAAAGACACTAAGAATTCTTGTATTTCCCCTCTGCTCCTGTTCCCTTACTGCAAAACAAACTTTATAAAATCACATTGATTATTTTTCTGCAAGGACAAAAGTATAATGTTCTTGTTTTCCTGACTACCATTTGACCACGTAACTGTCACTCTTTCTACAGCCTCTTTCTCACACCAGGATAATCCCCGGGCTGTGCTACAATGCACAAACTGTGTTCTGAGAGGGAATACAGTTGGAAGAAATGCTGTGTCTGTACTTATGCCTGCACTTCACAGAATCACAGAATGGCTGAGGTTGAAAAAGACTTCCGCAGTTCATCTTGTTTGCTTCAACCCCCCTCCAGGCCCCTGGTTGCTCACAAATGATCAGCTAGAGCAGATTGCCCAGGACGTGGTCCAGTTGGGTACTGGGTATCTCCAAGGATGGAGACAACATGACCTCTCTGGGTGACCTGTTCCAGTGTTTGACCACCCTCACAGTAAGAAAGTGTTTTCCTGCATTCAGGTGGAATTTCATGTGTTCGAGTTTGTGTCTATTGACTGTAGCCCTGTCACTGGGCACTACAGAGAACAGTCTGACTTCCTTGTTTTAATTCCCTGCCATCAAGTATTTATATACATTGATAAGATCCCCCTGAGCCTTCCCTTCTCCAGGCTGAAGAATCCCAGCTCTCTCAGCCTCTTCTCATTTGATAGATGCTCCAGATGCTTCAGATGAGCAACTTGAAGGCTCACTGCATGAGTATCATTTGCTGCTGGTTTGGAAGATAGTTAGGACAGCCCAATCTCTTTTTTCTTTTTTTTTTTTCCTTTTTTTTTTGTGGTCGCTGTGTATGTTTTTTGTTTTGGGTTTTGTTGTTTGATGGGGGTTTTGTTTGTTTGCTTTATAAGCAGGACGATTTACAGACTGATTGTTCATTTCCCATGCTTGAAATCCCAAAGATAGCACTTGAGATTCTCTGAGGAACTTTGCATCTAGGATTCCTAGAGAGAACAAACTCCTGAAGTTTATCTTGTTACTGAAAGCAACCATAGCATTAAATAAGGTGAGTAGTGAAAATTACTTTTGTCATTCTCACTATATAAGATTTCAGTTCCCAGCATCATATGGTTAGAGCTAACCATCTAGGTTTTTAATAACAAATCTTCAGTAAAAAAATGGAACAAACTAAGCATCTAAACTGAAAATACAAGGTATTTTTTCTTTTATCACATTTTGAATAGTTCCTTTATGCTCTAAATTTCAGAGCTACTTCATTTTCTAAAGAGCTGGAATCAGATATCTGGATACTCAGTATCCTCCTCTGAGCCCAGATTTTTCAGTAGAAGTCTGTAACTAGTGAAGAATTTGGCGGCAACACAGTTGAGAGAGTCTGGGTAAGGATGAAGGGGAAAGCAAATAAAGTGGATGTTGTTGTGGGACCCATCCAGGACAATGATACCAATGAATTATTCTGTAAGGAATAAAGGTATATCTCTCTATCAGCTGCCCTTGTCCGTATGGGTGATTTTAACTTCCCAGACATCAACTGGGAATGTCGTACAGCAGACACAAACAGGTCCAGGAAATTCCTGAAGCACGATGAAGATAACTTCTCATTGTAGGTCCTAAGGGAGCTGACTAGGAAGGTTGCCCTCCTAGATTTGTTGTTTGTAAGCAGAGAGGGACTCATGGGCAAAGTGGTGATTGGTGGCTGTCCTGGTCATAGTGACCACAGAGTAGCTGAGTTTCAAATCGTTGGTGATAGGAGAAAACCTCCCAGCAAAACTGTGGGATGAGTCAGATGCAGAAAGAGGAGGAAAACCATTTTTGTTCATGTGTGAGAGACACAAAACCACAGGCAGGCGAGCTTTCCCACACTGGCTAACAAGACCACAGACTCATTTCCTTCCCCAGATCCATTTTACCAGGTGCCTCTCTGAAGTGGGAGACACTAAAAATAACCCTTTACTTCAACACCAACTACAAATCTTTCAGTAGAATAATCACAAGGGTAATTTATAATCAGCTATATCATTCTTCTGTCAAATGAGCAATTGAAACTCAGCATCTGTATGAAAGAGACTCATTCATCTTATTTAAGCTTTTTAGTGCTTCTGAATACCAACAACAACAGAATTTAAACTAAAGACAGTGCATGAACTGGTATTTTTCGACCAAAGGATCCTTACAAGGTAGAATCCAACCACACACCCACCTACCAGAATTTGCTAGTGCAAATTTGAGAACATGTATTTTGAAGCCTGACAAAACTAAATATCAAGGAGATGGTTTAGAAAAAGCAAGTTTCCACTTCAGATTGCAGAATAAGATTCTGTCTTGTTGGATTACCGAGTTTTGCTCCCTTTTTGTGATCATAGAATCATAGAAAGGACCTTTAAGATGATCTAGTCCAAACATCAACCTAACACTGCCAACACCACTATTAAACCATGACCCTAAGCACAACATCTACCATCTTTTGAATACCTCCAGGTATGGCAATTCAACAACTTCCCTCAGCAGCCTGCTCCAATGTTTGATAACCATTTTAGTGAAAACTTTTTTCCTAATATCCAGTCTAAGCCGACCCTGGCACAACTTGAGGCCGTTTCTTCTTGTCCTATACCTTGTGACTTGGGAGAAGAGGTCAGCCCCCGCCTCTCTACAAACTCCTTTCAGATAGTTGTAGAGAGCGATAAGGTCTCCCCTCAGTCTCCTTTTCTCCAGACTAAACAAACTCATTTCCTTCAGTTGCTTCATTACCCTTCTCTGGACATGCTCCAGAATCTCAATGTCTTTCTTGTAGTGAAGGGCCCAAAACTGAACACAGTATTCGAGGTGCAGCCTCACCAGTGCCAAGTACAGAGGGACTCCTGCTCACCACATTATTCCTGATACAAGCCAGGACGCTGTTAACCTTCTTGGTCATCTGGGCAAAATGCTGGCTCATATTTAGCCAGCTGTCAACCAGCANCCAGCCTGTCCAGATCCCTCTGGAGAGCCATCCTACCCTCAAGCAGGTCAACACTCTTGCCTAACTTGGTGTCATCTGCAAAGCTACAGGGGGCGCACTCGATCCCCTCATCCAGGTTGTTGATAAAGACATTAAACAGAATTGGCCACAGTGCTGAGCCCTGGGGAACACTACTTGTCACCCACCACCAACTAGATTTAATTCCATTTGCCACCACTCTTTGGTCCCGGCCCTCCAGCCAGTTCTGTACCCAGTGAAGAGTACACCCATCCAAGCCATGAGCAGCCAGTTTCTTCAGGAGAATGTTGGGGGAAACGGTGTCGAAGTCTTTATTAAAGTCCAGGTAAACAACATCCACAGCCTTTTCCTCATCTACTAAGTGGGTCACCTTGTCATAGAAGGAGATCAGGTAAGTCAAGCTGGACCCTCCTTTCATGAACCCATGCTGATTGTGCCTGATGGCCTGGTTGTCCCGCATGTGCCACATAAAGGCATTCGGGAAGATCTGCTCCATCACCTTCCCTGGCAGCAAGGTCAGACTGACAAGCATCTAGTTCCCCGGACCCTCCTTCTGGCCCTTCTTGAGGATGGGCACCACATTTGCTAACCTCCAGTCAACTAGAACCTCCCTGGTTAGCCAGGACTGCTGTTAAGTGATATAAAGTGGCTTGCTGAGCACTTCTTCCAGTGCCCTCAGTACCCTTGGGTGAATCCCATCCAGCCCCATAGACTTATGCCTAAGAGGCGTAGCAGGTCACTCACCATTTCCCCTTGGATTATGGGGGCTTCATTCTGATCCCTGACCCTGTCTATTGGCTCAGGGTGCTGAGTACTCAGGGAACAACTGTTTTTACTGTTAAAGACTGAGGCAAAGGCGGCCTTAAGTACCTCAGCCTTTTCCTCATCCTTGGTCACTATATGATTGTGGGTAAAAAGATACAACTGCTGGTATATACAGTTTTCTAAAATAAGTTAGTAGATAAAAATATATGAATCAATACTGTGATCAAGGAACATGACATTTTTCATTATGCGAAAAATCTCAAAGAATGTGCTAACTTTATGGATAATCTGCAGTATAATTGACACTATATAGTTTCAAGATCCTTTTTTTAATTGATGGAGAGAACTAGGAATTTCAGTAGCACAATTCTGTAATTTATGTAGTTATTTTTCTAAGAGTAAATTTCATTTTAGAAGCTTAATTTTTTTCTCTGTTGGCTGTCAAAACGGTTTCAAACAAATACTTCAAATATAGATTTTTATTTGGTGCAATTTCGTCATCTTTTGTTAATCTACAATTCTTTTAAAAATTGTCATTTCTCCCTGATGCTATTTCCAAATTCAGTCAAATGTTGAAGATTAGTTCATCTTTGCCTTTCCTGTATTCATTCTGTCCCCTGTGAATTTTACTCCCATATCATCATTGCTAAAATAATGTAATAACATCGTCCTTCTAATTTAACTCTTCTATTGAAGCAGAATTATATTCTGTTGTATTTTATAATTTAATAGTTAATTTCTCTTTTTTTGTTTTTTTTTTTTTTTTTCCTATTCAAGTTTAAACCTTGCTTAACTGGTTAAAACCCAATAACCACTACAAATAATCAACATATATATTCAACTGAAAGGCATTGCTCATTGACTATTATTGTAATTTAAAGTGGATGGCACCTAAACATCTCTTATGAAATACAACCCCCACTTGTCACAGCATAAAAGAATTTCAGTATTCTGTCTGATATCTTATTTAACCTTCATTATAAGAAAATATCTGTAGCTGACGGTCTTTCCACCTACACTTGCCAAAGAGCAGAATTGATCATTTTCCAGGCAAAGGGAATTATTTTTCATTGTGTCATATGAATTTTTCCTCTTATGTTATTTTTGTTCTGATACAACGTATAACAGTTAGGATCTTTTTTATTTCCTTCTTCAGTGGCATGGAAATAAGAGGGGAAGAGCAAGCAGAGAGAAAGAAAAAAAAGGTTATGTTTTCTACCCTTCCTCTTTTTATTTTTTATTTTTTTGGGTGTGTGCCAGATATTTTGAGCTGCATCCTTCAGAAATAATTTCTCAGCTATTTATTTATTCATTTATTTATTTTAATCTGTTATCTTCCCAGTAGACCTGCCTTGTCTTTTGGTTTCTTTCTGTGTCTAGGTCTACACTGATAACAAAAGAGGTCCAAACCCCATTAATTAGCACTGATTGCCTTGGATCTATTGTGCTTATGGGTAGCATCCCTTGTATCTTAAACAGAGCCAGGGAATAAAAAAATACTAAACAGTATTCATGGTCAATGATCTAGCAAATGACCTTGTGCTTTTTTACTTAGCAGTAAAAATACAATATCTTCCCCCACTTTTTAATGTTAAGAGATATCATTTGTGGCATTCTGGCATATGTTTTTTCCTATGTATGTCTGCTGTTCCTGTTGTCTTCGTACTATCTTGCCTATTGTTATTCAGCATTCAGCAACAATGTTTTTCACACACATTTTTGTCTTGGTTATATTTGAGCTTTATTTCAATGATTTTCAGCATCACTTGTCTCCTACAACTTTATCAGAAAATGGAAGAAAACAAAATGCCTCTTTTAATATTCAGATATTTTTCACATGTTCATATTGAATGTCTGCCGAAACTTCTACATATCTTTAGATAAAAGATAGTGAAGGTTTACTAAAGAACACAATTATTTGTTTCAATTTAACTGGAATTTACTTTCAAATTAATATTTGGATTCTGATGAGCTATAGATACAGAGAGGCAGTATTTAAGTCATTATCTCAGTTCAATTTGTTTCTGGGTATCACCCTCAATCTTTTTTTGTGAGTATTACAGACAGTATTTTAATAGCTTATAATACTAGCTAGAAAATGACTTAAGACAGCACATACTAGAGAAATATGGTTTGCAGAATGTTACTTTTTCAGCTCCTCTTTCACCATCCAGCTATGATGTCAAATCAGCCTGAAGGTGTGTTACTTTGCCAGGTTTTCTGACTCAAAAACTACTCTGGATTTTGTAGGCATAATGCAGTGTTACCTAAAGGGCTTTCTACAAGCCCTTTATTTATGTACGTTAGCCATTTTTTAATGTGTCTTTCAGCTAATCCAACCCTGACTATTCTGTGATTCTGTGATTCTGTGTAATCCTTCATACATGAAACCAAAAAGGCACTAAACTGAGTGAGTTAATTCTAATTTTAGTTAGCCTATTGGAAGAAATTAATGTATTAAACATATAATACAGTCTTTAAACCAAGACATGAGCTGACTTTCATATTTTTAATATACATATTTCAGTTGCCAGATCCAGTTCTGAGATTAGTCAGTATTTCCACCCCATTGGTCTCTATGACCCTCAAGAAGTATTTTGTATTTAAATATCCAATTTAAATTTAGACATCAATTATTATAACTTTGTAAACTTTTATTTTTGCTGTTAAGATGAGAAAGGAAAAAGCCAATTAAACATCATAATACTGAGAGAGGTAACACCGAATTTAATAAGTTAATATTAAACTTCAGCTATACAACGTATATTTGGACTCAACTTATTAAATGAGTTCATTTCTATTTTTGTAGCTCAGCTATGTTGCCAAAAGCAGAGTACATTTTGTTCAGGTATATTATGACATTACAAGAATCCCCCCAAAATATTAATTTCATTTTTATATATATTTCACTTTTTTGAGATGAACTACCTATGTATATTTAAAATTTATTAAATGGGCAAAGACATACCTGAGTATAACTGAAAAGAAAAATAAACAACCAAAACCAAACCAAACCAAAAAACTATTATGGACAACTAACTGCCAAAAATACTGTTACAGAAACATTCAGAAAATTAGATTATCATCTCTGAAGACACTATCCTATCCTCTCAAGGCAATTGCAGTTGAAAATAGTCTGCAATCTATAGGAAGTAGTTTTGCTTCAAATAAACCAGTTAAATTCTTCCTTTAGAGAGTTACTAACAAAAATGGGACTTTTTCAGGGATATTTGGGGTTAGTCAAAGAATCCTAAGTAAATTCTTACACTTTAAGCACAGACGTTGGCAACAGAGTACTTTTAGAAAATTGCATCTCAGTCCACATCTCATTGTTATAAGTTTGATAGAAGTGAAGAAGAGTAATCCCTCCCACATTTAACTATGTATTTTTAAGGTTCTGCTGCAAGTTCTATAGATAACTTTTTATAGCATTTAAATTGTTCCATTTTTAATTTTTAGTCTAAATAAGCTTAAATCCTTCCTGTTGCTAAAGACTGAGACAACTTACCAAAGTAGATACACATCCAATATGTGAGTTGCATCATTTCTTAAATTAATTTTCATGAGATAGACTCTGCCACATGACAACTACTAGAGAAACCTTTGTGGCTATGAAGTACCTAGGGTTTAGACAGATAACATCATCTTAAATGAATCCAGCCCTAACAAGTTTTGGTTAGGGATCAATGTACATAAGTAAAAGATTTGATTCCAGGGTATATAGCTCATTATAATTCATGTCCACACAAAATTATTAGTTCAATGATTTATTAATATCTAAACATGAAAAGGTAGTTTGATTTATTGAAATGTGAGAAAAAACAGTTTTAAAGGATTCAAAAATATGCAGTTTGTTCAAAAATAAGGAGGTTTTGAGTGGTTTAATGTTTGTTTTAATACACTACTTTGTTCTTTCAAAGTTTTAGAGTTCTTAAATTTATCTAGTAGTTATTTTTAAATATAGTATCAAACACTAATTATCTTAGATTCTTTGAGGTTTAAATTGCATCAAGCAACTTTTTTTATCTCTTTCTAAATAATTCTTTTATATACCAACAATTATAATTTATAAACAAACAAACAAAGAAAGATATGTATAACTATGAAAATCACTCTCACATTTGCCGTCAAGGAACTTCTGGGATTAGAAATCAGATTTAAGGAGTTGCCACCATAATTAAATTTTAATAGTTGTTTTTTTTTTTTTTCTTTTTTCATTTGTACATTTCTTTTGACTTCAAGATTGTGGAGGCTAAAAACCAGATTTTTTAAAAATCTTAATAAAAACAATAAAGTAAGCAGGAGGTAGAAAAAAGTCAGGTGCATTGTAAAAGCAAAAATTAAATCCTAATTTAGTTAATGTAAGGCATGCTGATGTTCTGGCCTTTTCATTTTCATCTTTAGAGGTGTGAATAGAGCAATTAGCCCCAAAAATTATTTTATTCCTTTAAAAAGTTAAAGTAAATTTCCATTTTCATTGATTTCTTATTCTATTCTGGTCAGCTATTTGCCTGATGTCATTGTCTGGGATCTGAGACATACTACTGTACTAGAAACTTCTAAGACAATGAAGATGACTGTAGACAGTACGGGAGTTAGGCACCTAAATTTACAAGACACCGCCTATCCTGGGCTTAATATGATCTCAAAATAAAATCTTGAACAATCAGACGGCTGTAGAAAGCATAAACACATGAAATTCTGTTCCTTTTTGTTATGTTCTGCTAGGGAAACTGACTTCCCCGGGCTTCCAAAGGCAGTCATAAGTCTTCTTTAGGTCCTGTGCCTTATCTGCTGCACTATGCAGATGTGTTGAGCACCTGAAGGAATTTCAAATAGCATACCAGTGTGGGCAAATTAATATATCCCTAAATGACTAAGCAGTATAAAGACAGGTGAAGCTAACTGTAGATAAATGTTACGTGGTGTGAATGGGGGATGGGACAGGGAGGCCATGCAGAAAAACAATCCTTATCTGCACATGCAGAATGATGGACTCCTAGCAAACTGTTTCAACTCTACAGAGAGATCTAGAATTTATGATAGGTCATTGAAAAAAAAAACCAAAACCAACACCCCAATTCATTGTTCAGTAGCAATTAGGAAAGCAACTAAAAAATTCAAAGTTACTAGGAAAAAAAGACTACAGAACAGAACATAGTTGTTTACAAAACAGAAAACACTGCGTAAAGTTCTGGTTCAACCACTTTTAAGGTTGGGAGCAATTCCAATTCTCTCATCTAAAAAGGACACATTAGAATAGGAAAAGTTTATGAGAACAGCAAAAAGGATTGACAAAATTATGACTTACATGAAGAATATTGAATAATCTAGAGCTTCTCAGCCTGGGAAAGAGAAATCATAGCAAAGTTATGACAGAGGTCTACAAGCTTGTAAGTGGTGAGATGAAAGTGTATGAGCCATCTGTTCACTGTGTCTTCCAATACAAGAACTATAGGCCACCAAATAAAGGTTTGGGTTCAAAACAAAGAAGGTGGTGTTATTTCATGCAGTGAATAGCAGACCTCTTTGTGCTTTGTGAAGGCCGTTGTTTATACTGGGAATTTAAATAAACTCAAGGAGATGTTAGACATAGTTGGAAGAGAGATCCACTGTGGGTTTACCAACTAGACAAATAAATTTTAGGAAACAGAACAGAACAGAAAACAGTCAGAGGCTGAAAGAGTATTAAGAGAAAAGTAGCATGCAAGATTGCCTTGGTTTTATTTTTTCTTGAGCATCTATTTATGGAGTCAGTTGGAAACAAAACAGGATGGATGGATAGTATGTGTAAACTACATATTACATTTTAATGCCGTTCTTCCTTTCAAATCCTTCTTTGAATTACAGATAGAATAATTCCTTGTCTCTCATCCTAGTGTCATAGGTATTCTCTTGAAGATGAACATTCTTGCTGAATACTTGTCTCTGGGTGACAACACTATTAAGGATGAACTGGGCAATAGAGAGGGGATATTAACTTCATAGGCTGATAAAGACTGTGTTTGACAGTGAGGAATTCTGGACTCCCAATTCTATTACCCAGATCTATTTAAAAATCATAGAATCATAGAAAGTATGGCTGGCAAGAGACCTGTTGCAGGATCTTTCCCATTTACAGTGCCACAGCAGGATCAATAGCACCTGCCTTTTTCCTAGTAGTTATTGGCTAGCGTTTCTCAAAATCTATGTATGGCTAAGGTTCCATAGTGAGTGTTTAATGTACAATAGAGAAATAAGCCTAAAAATAAGGTTCAAAAGCCACTTATTCCTCCTACCAGTTACGTTACAGAATCCGTTCCATTCTTTTGCTGTATGAATTTTGAACTATTTTCTTTGCAACTAGTTTACTAGATATGGCCCTAGCTCTCTCTTTCCTTTTGCTCTTATTTCTGAGTACAAACTATGTGCAGTCCCACAAAAATAACAGGATATTCAGCTTAGAAATGCCAGTTTCTGAGTAGGTGATCTAAATTTGTGGTAAGCATATTCAGAACATTGCCGACCATTCCTGCCATGTATAAAAACGATGCAACTGCAAGTGCATTTTGAAAAAAAGATGGATCCCACCTATAGGTTCTGAGAGATCCCACTGGCTCAGAAACAGTGATGAGACTGTTGCCTAGAGAAGTTGTGAATGCCCAGTCCCTGGAAGTATTCAAAGTCAGGCTGGACAGGGCTTTGAGCAACCCGATTTAGTAGGTGTCCCTGCCCACTGCAGGGGGCACTGGCAATTGGTGAACTTTAAAGGTCCCTTCCAACCCAAACCATTCTATGGTGCCATGATTCCGTGATTCTCTGCTGTGGTCTGACTATGGCTTTCCTAATTAGCTGACATAGCTGCACATATATTTCTTAGGAGTGAACTCCAGCCCAAGTAAATAGATCAGTACAAACATAGTGACAATAGTCACAAATGGAAATTAACCATGTCCTATCATTGTAGTGACCCAACATGAAAATTAAGATTCTCAAAACCTCTATTTCTGAAACTTCCTAAGGGGAAAAATAGCTGTGTCCCATAACTTGATTTTAGAAAAAAAAATATGGTGTCTTACAAACCATTGTCAGAAAAGACATTGATTAAAAGAAGCTAATATAAGACAGTTTATAAAAATTGTTATAAAACATATTTAAAGGTGACAGTCTATAGCCAGGGACATTTCTCATAGGTTTATTCTGGTACTGGAATTCAGTAATACCAGTGCAATTGGTATCGTCATACTGATTTAATTGTAATGCTAGTACTTTGCCAAACGTAGTGTATATAGCCCTAACCACAGAGATTTGTGAATATGAAAGATGAAAATAGTGAATGGAGTTTATAGACCTGTGCAGCTGACTGAAAATAGGGTCAACTGAAGATGAAATAATACAATTCCCTACACTTACAGAGGAAGAATATACTGTTTAAACAAAGGTTTGAAAACAAAAGTTACAGGGGGCTTCTGTAGAAGATTTCGGTATTAAGACTGAAAGCAAAGTCTGTAAGTGCACTAAGACTGCATTGTATGAGAAGGCAATTACTTCAGGGTTTATGAATAGGAGCATTGTCTCTAATTAAAATAAAGTGAGATTCATAGGGTGAAATGCAAATATTTACATTGTAGACATCTCCTTCTGAGTAGTCATCTAGTATACCTGTATACTTAAGATAGATACATAGATTGTGACTGGTCTTGAAATTATTATCATAGAATCATAAAATTTCTATAGCTGATTCTCATCAACACATATGTGTTAGGAAGCTGTCATCAATGTACTCCAGAAACCCACTGGATTGCCTGTGCCCTGGCTATGTTGCCCTTCCAGAAGATATGGCAGTAGTTCAAGTACTAAATAAGGACTAGGATCTGTGGACCTGATGCTTATTCCAGTTGACTAAAGAAGGCCTTAGCTATTTTTTCTTCCTGATCACATGGGCAGTAGCAGACACCCACCACATAATCACCCATGCCAATCTTCCCACTAATCCTGACCCATAACATCTGAGCTGGCTCCTTATTCGTCTCTAGAAAGAGCTCCGTGCATCCCCACTCTCCCCTCACATAAAAGACAGCTCCCTCTCTTCACTGTCCCAGGCTGTACTTCTGAAAGATCCTGTATCTGTCCACTGCACCACTCAGATTGTGTGAGTGATCCCATCATGTCTGTGTGATCCCAGTGAGATCATAACCCTGCAAATGCATGCAGACCTCTAATTCTCCTCCCCCCACACCCCAATTTATGTGTGTAGGCACTTCAGGGAGGTACCATGTCATGCTCATTTCCGAGAGAAGGTATGAGAGCTTCCCCCCGTTATGCTGTCCTATATATACTTCCTTATTTAGGCAGATACAATTGAGGTGAGTCCCCTTCAGTCCTCTGTTGTTGAATAGATCTCTCTTGTCCACATCACCCTGCACCCTTTGCTTGCCAACTTGGTCCACCATTTCCTCAGTTGATTTTGCATCATCATGCTCCACCTGCTTTATTCCTAGTTTAAAGCAATGCTTTTACCCTACTTGAACAGGTGGATCCTGTCTCTTCCTAGCAGTCCTTGGTCCTCAAAGGCTTTCCCATGATTGCAAAAATCAAATCTCTGGTTGACACCAGCTGTACAAACAGTTGTTGACCCTCAGGATATGTTTACTCCTCCTCAAGACCATCCTTGGGAGGAAAACCATCCTTGATTCTTGTCCCTGGAGCCAGGTGGCTTGATATGTACCAGGTCTCCCCTGGTATTACTGTTGGTACCCACATGGAAAAGTAGCAGGGCATAATAATCCAAAGGCCAGACAAGTTTCAGCAGCCTCCCCAAATGTCTTGGGTTTAAGCCTCTGGCAAACAGCAAACTTCCTAGACATCGGGTCAGGTCAGCAGATATGGGTCTCCATCTCCTGCAGCAGGGAATCTCTGCTGTCATTCAACATGTTTTTCTAATGTTGTTGTGTGGCTCAAGCTCAGCTTGCTCAAATGCTTTGTTGGACACAACTCCCAGCCCCTCGTGTGCAACCAGGGAACTGGACCTCATTTGTAGATGCAAATCTCAGTTGATGCTTATTATATTTTAGAATGGGAAAATTGATAGTTTTTTCATAAATAATGATTGGTCTAACTTAAAAATCTCTCACCTATTGAGATTTAGGAAACAGTGTATCACATGTGGTTGCAACTTATGTCATACACTGCTTGGTCCACTAATTTCCCTCTGGCCAGTTTAGACTCCTCCCATTTTGCCACTGAGCATCTAATTCATAGAAGTACATTTTTCTCAGCATGTAGATAAGTAATATAGAAACCTAAAATCAACCTAAATAACCGCTAAATAACCACTAAATAACAGGATATTTAGACATTGAAGTGCTGAACCTTAGAACTTCCTGCTTGCAGTTTTATGGCTTAATATGTAGTATTAATCAGACATGTTATTAAATTAATTTGCAATCATCAACGATATCATTTTCAATCAACTGTACCTTTGTACTTAGCATAAATTGCAGGGTTTAAGTAGCAGGGGACTGCAGGGGTGACCTGTGTGGGAGGAGACTGTGAACTGCCAAATGACAGTCACATCCTGTTCCAGACAGCTCTGAAATTGTTGTGAATAGCCCATTATGCACCAAAACTTCAGACCATCAGAGAAGCACACAGCACCCCTACTCAGACATATATGAGAAATAGTTGGAAACTGCTAGGGGCTGGAGACATACTGCACACTTCCAGAGGCGCTGCTGGACAGACACTGAAGGAGGAGATGTCTGAAGCCAAAAGGGTCGCATACATCAATGAAGGGACTAAGTCTGTGGATGACCATGCTAGACAGGAACTCCCCTGAGGAAGTGGGGTCATGGGCAACCCACATCAGGGCAGGGACACCCCTGAGGGACCACAGCAGGAAGCAGCAGAGTAAAACTTGCAGATTCAAAGATCAGCAGAAAGAAGCAACTGGCAGAAGTCATTACACACCCAACCACAGCCTTCTATGCCAGTAAAATCTCACTGAAGGAATTGGGACCTAGTGAGTATAACTCAGGGTGAAAAAGAGAGAAACTGAGACTAGGAAGGGACAGGATAGGTGTTTGACTTAATCTGAGTCTGAAGAAGGGGAATGAAAAGAGTTTTATGCAATTGTTTAATTGTTTATGTTATCTTTTTTCACAGTACCCAAATCAGTGATCAGAAGCTTGTGTGAATTCGCAATAAATTAAATTAAGTAATAATTCCCCAAAACCAGAATGTTTTGCCCACGACAATATTACACACATATGAAGATTTCACAGAACTCTTTCAGGGAGCACCTCTGTGTTTTTTGAAATATTGTGGTGAAACAGTATCTGTAACCTATTCCAGAACAATTTGTATTCTTCTGGTGCTCAAGGAAGTTGGAGTCAGATTAATTCCAAGTCTTTCTAATCATGAAAGCTCAAATAAACATAACACCCCTTTCACCTTAAGCAGCTGACCTTAAAAAAGCTTGAAAAAAGTAATCTCTTACTCCGTTAAATCTCTGAGGGTCTGTAATATTGTTCAGAATCAAATATTGATAAATGAAGTTTAATCTATGTTATGCAACTCAAATTCTCCTACCAACTTCATCACAAGCATAAATTTGTTTGCATTGATTTGCAAGACAGAAGTATTTTGTTTCCCATTAGGTAATTGCTAGCTATTAAAAGAACTTTTGAAAGTACATGGCAAAAGTAAACAATCTTTTTGCCTTTGTTTTTTCTTCTTGTTCTTCTTCTTATCCCCCTCCCCCCTCTCTTTTATTCTCCTATCAAAGAATCAAAACAGAGGATGCATTGGCTTGCTCAAAAATAAATGTCATGGTACTTATCAGAATGCAAAAACTTCTACATTCAATCCCAAGTACGCTCTCGGGCCGCCTGTTTCTCAGACAACTCATTTTTCTCATTGTTGCACAGGTCATGAAGAACATGAACATAAAGAGTACTCAGAAAACCTGTTTCCTCAGTGTGATTGTGTAATTCCTGTTTGTTGCTTTGTTTTCATTACTGTTTTGAGCATTTATCATGATATTTAAAAAATTCATGCCATCCATGCATATGTATCAATTACAGAAGTTGTAGCAGCAAAATATTAAGACAAATTTAGTTCCCAAATAACTGAGAATACAAAAAAGCTTATTGCTCAAACTATTACAAATGACTTCTTAAAATGTCTTCAATATGTATGATCCTTAGGGAAACAAGAATGATGGCAATAAGATAATCAAACTATCTGGCAACGTGTCATTGTTTCAGGAATAGTGTGTCTGATAAGTAGATCCAAACTCAAACACTGTATAGTCTTGGTTTGGGTGGAAAAAATAATTATGACATATGCCTGAAGAGTTTGTCTGATTTTTGTACTCCAGTTTTACTTATACAGTTTGTCATATCAGTAAGCGTCATTAAATTGAAACTGAATTACCATGTTATTATAAATATTATCTCAATCCTCAATGCTGCTTGAAGCTATTTGTAAGGAAATTTTGACTCATAGGGATTTTCTGGAAATTTCTATTGAAATACGGTTTTCAAAAGAAGTAAAAATATGATTTCTGTCAAATTAAAATACAATGCAATAAAAATTCAATAAAATATGTTGGGTTTTTTCCTTTTTTTTCCCCCCATTATGCAGTGAATCATTGTTAGTATCTTCATTAAGACTTAATTCCGGTGTGTTATGTTCACCATTCTCTTTTAAGTAAAACTACATCTTCTTATGGAATATCATCATATACTGTGCAAACCCAGAAAGCATGTGGAATTTCAGGAGGTATATAATAGAAACTTTCTACTCTTCAAGGAAATATAGTTAAGCACATGAAAGTACTTATATATTTACTGTATTCAAGTTTTGTTCAGACAATCATAGTGTATGCATACCAGCTGTTGACTGATGGTTGAAAAAAGGACATTCAGGAAAGGAGAGGAAACCCAGCAGTCATGAAATACAAATTTTGGTCGGGGAATGAAAGAAGCCCCAAAAAGTCTTTTCAACAATTACATCTGCTTCACTTTTTTTCTAGTTGTCCTGGTTTGAGGTAAAACTTTGTTCAGTAACTTCACTTCTTAGCTGGGCCTCTTCTAACTACTGAAATTAACAGCATATTGTGCAGGCAATGTTCACTCCCTCAGAGTGATAAAACCAATGTTTATAGTCAATGTCCAGGCATGGTATGTGGGAGAGGCTCTTGCTTATACTTATCGCGGTAACAGCCAAGGCCAACCAACTTTGTTGTTTGCCATGTTGGAGGGTCAGAAGCAGAAAAGCACAGTGGGGTCCCACCTGCAGGGAGGACTGGACAGGCCAGGTGACCCAAAACTGACCAACAGGGTATTCCATCCCATCTGTATCATGCTCAGTATAAAAGCTGAGGGTCAGATCCCTCTCTCTCTCTTGCTCTTGCTCTCTTGCTCTCTTGCTCTTGCTCTCTCTCTCTCTCTTTTTTTTCCGCTCTCTTGCTCTTTCGCTCTCTCGCTCTTAACTTCAGTCGTCTGCCTTTGGTCCTGATCCTGAAGGCAGACCCGGAATCTAGTTCCCGTCTGCCACTGAGTTCAGTGCCAGCCGGTGTCGTGATTGTCATCTTGGGAGCCTGATAGGGTTTTGTATATATATTGTTATTTCCTTGTATGTTATTATTAATATCTCATTAAAGTAGTTTAGTTTCTTCTAAACTCTTAAGTCTCTTTTTCCCTCCTCTGCCTCTCTTTTTGAAGAGGGGTAGAGGGGAGCATCTGCCGGTCCCATCTGGGGTCCCCCACGTCCCCAGTGGCCGATTTGGCCTAAACCACGGCACTAGTAGACATATAAAGTATGCAATATTTCTTTTCAGCCAGCTGCAACAGAGTATGAATGGGTTAAAAAACTACCGCTGTAACTGAGTCTGCATGAGATAAAAACTAGATTAATAAGGTTTGTTTCCTCTTTCCTGTCTCTTCCATTTCTGTGCAAAACAAGCTGAGATGAGGAGCAAAATACGTTCTTGTTGATGCACCAGTAATGTGGGCAAATCTGTACTAAAGCTTTGGCATTAGCTGACTAGTTCAAGCCTCCTTTCAAAGATCTCTTGGCTCATCAATGCACATCTGAAAAGTTTCACTTTGGGTGGGAGAGTTTATTCCCCCAGGGGTATACTGTAAGTGGAAGACTGAAGTAACTGATGGTAGCAAGAAGAAATGTTTGCCTCTTTCCTGTTGTTAGATTCCTCTCCCAATCTCCACCATCTTTCAAATATGATAGAGACATACAAAGACATTAGCCAGTTCTTTCAGCACCTTTGCCTGTCAGGTTGGGCTTGACCCCTTGACCAGACTGGCAGTAGTTTGGTGCAGGCTCAGGAGGAGGTAAAGGCCTGAGCCATAGCTGGCCCATGAACTCCTGTAGTTTCAATCTGTTCTTTGAAAACCCACAAAGGAGCAGAGTGACACAGTGAGCATCGATGCATATGAGCTTGAAACATCAATCATGCAATTAACACTTGAATAGTAAGTGGCTTTTCCGAGACTCATTTATCAAGGAACAAAGAAATTTGTGGTTACATGAAGTCTCATGCATACCTTTTCCATCACATGTAATTTGACTACAAGCCAAAAACTTCATCCCATGAATATGACAGCCTAAGTGAGCCTTCTTTGAGCTCCCCCTGCTAGGCAGTGTGACTGCATGGCAGTGATCTCCCCATGAGCTGGGACACCTCTCGAGGTTGTTCCTCAAGGCAGATAGACCTTTTACTAATGGTAGATTTTTGGTAAACAAGCAATATCACATGTAACCCTGTAGTATGACAAATTTGATTTTGCCTTAGTAACGTTGATTGCATGCTGAACTGATGCTAATGAATCATTACATAAACTTTGCATATATCATCTTTTAGACATAAACTATTGACCAAGTCTGGGGCTAAGTCTGGATCTAGCCACACCTAGACTCCCCTTTGAGAAGGACTTTGGAAAGCAAGGGGGTCCATTCTGAACCTCAACTCAGTGGGAAAGTCTTCCTTACTCTTTTTGTCTCTGGTCTCTCTGTGAATCATTCTAACCCAAGTGTAACTCAAATTTCCATTGTATGTTTCTCCATACAGTAATTGATGGAGTGAACCTTGCT
The DNA here is from genome assembly GCA_013398815.1 of Ibidorhyncha struthersii. Lineage (NCBI taxonomy): Eukaryota > Metazoa > Chordata > Aves > Charadriiformes > Charadriidae > Ibidorhyncha > Ibidorhyncha struthersii. The sequence goes on along the minus strand of VZSZ01002504.1, from coordinate 178,091 downwards.
GTTAAACTTAACGTTGCACTTTTACAACATTGTATTAAAACCACTTTTGCTAATACATTTGACAGTGGTTCTTTCAGGGATCTAAATCACTCATCGATGACAAATTGGTGTAGTTGTCAGTATCCTAAATTAAGATTCATGACAAATTGGCATAGTCGGCGGGATCTTAAATCAGGATTCACGACACACATCCATAAATCAGAAAAATATCACCATAAATTATAGCTTCTTATACAATTAAAATTAATCTAGAAAAGAATATTAACATTCTAATAAGCAAAATAACCAAAAGAATCATGGTCAAGCCTAGAAATATTGGTTTCTTTCCTTTTTATCCATTGTCCTCAAAGTCAGCAGGAATTATATGATATGATTTCTATGGTTGATTCTGTGTCTGTGGCCATCATTTTTTAACTTTCTCATTGAGAACTACTTACAAAAATCAATTCATATCACATTTGATTCTCTTCTCTCTGCTAAGGTACTGTGAATTGCTAGAGAAAAGAGATACAAGCAGAAATAGAGAACTCATTTTTTTAACATCATCTGAATTTCTTATAATGTAGTGAACTTTCCTTTGATCTCTGTTTTATTTTAGGCTGCAATAGCTAGTTATGCTTCAACTTCATTCACTTTCTCTCCAGAAAAATATCTAATAATCTAGTCCTCAGACTATTATCCACTGCTGCTGTTCCGTGCGGGCACCAGTGATGCAGCTGGGAGTAGCCTGAAGACTCTCAAGATAGGTTATAAAGCCCTGGGAGCAGTGGTCAGGGACTCAGGAACATAGGTAGACTTTTCATCAGTCCTCCTGGTCAAAGGGAAGGGGCTTGATAGGGCCAGGTGAATCTGGCAAATCAATAGCTGGCTACAGGACTGGTGCCATAGCCAGAGGTTTGGCTTCTTATATCATGTGACTCACTTTGAGAAGCCTAGTGTTGGTTGATGAGAAGCTCAACATGAGCTGGCAAAGTGTGCTCACATCACAGAAGGCCAGCTGTATCTCGGGCTGCATCAAAAAAAGTGTGGCCAGAAGGTCGAGGGAGGTGATTCTCCCCCTCTACTCCACTCTCGTGAGGCCCCACCTGGAATACTGTGTCCAGCTCTGGAGCCCTCAGCATAAGAAGGATATGGGCCTGTTGGAGCAGGTCCAGAGGAGGGCCATGAAGATGATCAGAGGGCTGGAGCACCTCTCCTATGAGGACAGGCTGAGAGAGTTGGTGTTGTTCAGCCTGGAGAAGAGAAGGCTCTAGGGAGACCTTATAGCAGCTTTCCAGTGTCTGAAGGGCACCCACAAGAAAGCTGGAGGGAGACTACATGTGTAGTGATAGGATGAGGGGTAATGTCTTCCAACTGGAAGAGGGTAGATTTAGATTAGATACTAGGAAGAAATTCTTTACTATCAGGGTGGTGAGACACTGCCCAGAGAAGCTGTGGATGACACATCCCTGGAAATGTCCAAGGCCAGGCTGCATGGGGCATTGAGCAACCAGGTCTAGTGGGAGGTGTCCCTGCCCATGGCAGGGGGGTTGGAACTATATGATCTTTAGGGTTCCTTCCAACCTAAACCATTCTATGATTCTATGATTCCATGAATAAGAAATTACAGTTCAGAGCATGGCAATTTTATTTTATTTTTAGAATTGAAGATTTTTTTCAGGAGATTGTACTGATTAGTGTAATGAAATAAAAGCTCGTTCTTTGGAAAATGCATCTGACGCCCAATATGAAACATAATCAGAATGTTAGGATTTCAAGGTCAATTGGTTAGTTTATTAGTAAAAGCAAATAACAGCATTTTATGTGAGGAAAACAAGTAATTTGCTTTGAGAAAAAATCCATAATGGTCATCTGATATCAAATATCTACCATAAAAGTTGATGCTCAAGGATTATCATTTATATCCCAACTTCGATATCAGTGTATTGAAGCTACTGACAGATGCTGCAGTACACATATTTTTTTCTCTTCACTGGTGAGTAAATTCCATATTATATCCAAGTTCTACTATATATTGTATATTTATTGATGTTGAATACTTGTTCTACATATGATACACACTTGTTCTTTCTTTTCTTTGTTATGTTTACACATACACACAAGTATCTTCTTGCCAGTTTGTGCTGTGAGCATTGCATTACTTACTTCAGGTAGAAATAATTTTGTTAGCTCAGGTGAACTATGTAAAAGGTGCATGACAAGTGGACGATTTTCTAAACAGGACTGGGGAGAAGACAGTGAAGACACATAAATACCAAAAGTGGTAGTCTCTGCCTGAGTGCTGTAATGAGAAAGCTGGGATAGTTAAACCTTTCACCAACACACATGGAATTATTCTGTAAACTACCAGGAGTTTCAGTGTCTTTCCTTGCTGATTTTAAGCAATCTTTTCCTTTTTTTCCTTTTCCTTTTTCTTTTCCTTCCCTTTTCCTTTCCCTTTTCCCCTTCCCTTTCCGTTTTCCTTTCCCTTTCCCTTTTTTCTTTCCCTTTCCCTTTTTCCTTTCCTTTTCCCTTTTCCTATTTTTATCTGAACACAGTATTGTCTAATCTGCAAGCAAATAATTTACATTTGTGAGATATGCGTTGACACTAATCATTCACTTCTAATATCTGTAAAATCCTCTTAACATTACCTAAATACAAACCATTGTTTTCTTGTTGTTTAGTGTCTTAATGTGTGTTGAAGAAAGTCAAGGGATTGTAACAGAGATCCCCATAGTACAGGTGCAAGAGGATATCAGAAGGATGACAGCACAGGATGATGTCAGATGTATTCAGTTATTGATCACTTAAAGAATGCAATTTTAGGAGCCATATAAACCTAGATATAAACATAACAAAGAAAATAAAGAACAAGTGTGTACCATATGTAGAACAAGTACCCAACAGCCTTAAATATACAATATATAGTAAAACTTGGTTATAATATGGAATTTACTGACCAGTGAAGAAAAAAAAAAGTGGACTGTGACATCCAGACTAATAGCTTATTGATTAGACTTCTTTAACTAGACTTACAGACTAACAATAAAAATTCTTGGATCCACACATATGGTGTCCACATCCATTGGGTGTGGTTTGCTACCCTGCATATGGGGCATGGTTGTAATTTAGATGCACCAACATCTATGTTTGGGCAGATGCATAACTCTCTATGCCTCGCTGGCTGTATTAACTCATTCTCCATCATCTACAAGGGGAGCTTTGACACAGTCAAGCCTAGACATCAACACTGCAAATACCTGAACTCAGGTATCTAAGGCTGATCCTTATTCCAGTAAACACATTATACCTCTGTCCTGATTTCAGCTGGGATACAGTTATTTTTCTTCCTAGTAGCTGCTGTGTTTTAGGCTTAGTCTGAGAATAATTTTTTAGTTGTTGCTAAGTAATGTTTATATTAAATCAAGGGCTTTTTTGGCTTCCCATAGAAGCTGAGAGGGAGCATAGACAGGACAAGCCAGCCAAAGGAATATTCCATACCACAGTCGTCATGCTCAGTATAAAAATGGATGTCAGGGAGGTCAGAAATCCGTGATCACTGCTCGGGACAGGCTCGATCATTGGGTGGTGAGAGCAATTGTATTGCATCACTCATTTTGTATCTTCTTTTACCATTATTATTATAATTATTACTATTATTATTATTTTATCTTCCATTACTGTTCTATTAAATGGTCTTTATCTCAACGCATGAGGGTTTTTTTTTATCTCCCTTTCTCCCTATGCTCCTGGGGGGCAGGAGGGGAGTGAGTGAGTGGCTGCATAGTCCTAGTTGCTGGCTGGGGCAACAACAACCTCTATCATAAGAGCATTGCCCTTATTTGATAGCATTGCACTTATTTGTAAGATGTGGTTCTTATCTCAAGCACTATACAGTACTAACATGGCAACTCTGATTTATCTCTACAGCTCAATACGTATACGTTTAACGTTGCACAGAATGCTCTCTGAACTGCACTCTGGAAGCCAAATTACATTATGAAGCTTCACATTTATAAAGTAGATGTAGCACCTCCTATTATCAACATTCCTACCATCTTCTCTGATTTCTTCCATGGGAATAACCCTCCTTCCCACAGAAATCATCTAAGCGTCTCTGTTAATAGAACCAGAGAAATTTTTAAAGCATTTCTACTATAAAAAATATAGGTTTTGTGTTTAATTAATCTATTTTTTGTACAGGAAGGAATACTTGTATCACTAATACACAGTACACCAGTTATATCTTTAACAAATGTATGCATAAGTACACGATCAAACAGTTCAAGAATGTGATTATAATCTATGCATTACTGCTGATTGCCAGGCTGACTAGAAAGTGTAAAGAGCTAAGCATCTAATAATCATGATCTAATAAGCTGTGGGCCAGGGCGGCAGGGCGGGGGGCATGCAGAGGGAGTATATCACAGTCAGCTATTTATAGCCAGGTTTACTTTAACTGCAGTATAATTCTCATTCAAAGTATTTTCAACACAAGCCCCTCTAGCGTGTCATGTAGAACATTTTTGGTTATGAAGTTCCTTACACCTCTCCCACTAGTAGTGATATTTCTAAAATCCTTAGAGTAAGGGGCTTACTTTACTTGTCACACACAGGTGTAGGAGTTCGAGGCAGAGAAAAGCTAAACTACAAGGAAAAATGTCATCCCAGTACTTAGAACGGTGAGTAGCTATCTGCTTTTTCAACATGCCCTATTTTTGCGTTCTCTGACAGTTTTATTTGTCTCCTTGCAACACACTTAACTCTGATGAATCCCACTCCTACTAGTATGATGCCAGCAATAGATGTCCAGAACCTGGAGAAGGGTCACAGGTGAACCACAGAGATCCTGGAGTGCAGCTTAAAGGAATTCCAGCCACTCCAACCAGTAAGTCAGCTTCATCAGGGGCCCAACTTAAATGCCTCTATGCAAACACACATAGCATGGAGAATAAACAAGAGGAGTCAGAGGTGTGAGCACACCTGCAGGGCTATGATATTGACATAACAGAGACATAGTGGGATGGTGCCTATGACAGGAGTGTTGGAATGAAAGGATACAGGCTCTTCAGGAAGGACAGACAGGGGGGATGAGAAGGTGTTGCCCTCTACATCAATGACCAGCTGGAGAGGATGGAGTCCCATCTGGGGATGGATAAGGAGATGACCAAAACCTTATGGGTCAGGATTAAAGAGAGGGCAGGGACAAGTGATCATAGAATCATAGAATCGTTTTGGTTGGAAGAGACCTTTAAGATCATCAAGACCAACCGTTAACCTAGCACTGCCAAGTTACCACTAAACCATGTCCCTCATCTACACATCTGTTAAATAGCTCCATGGATGGCGACTCCACCACTTCCCTGGGCAGCCTCCTCCAATGCTTGGTAACCCTTTCAGTGAAGAAATTTTTCCTAATATCCATTGTAAACCTTCCCTGACGCAACTTGAGGCCATTTCCTCTTATTTTATCACCTGTTACTTGGGAGAAAAGACCGATTTCCACCTCTCTACAACCTCCTTTCAGGTAGTTGTAGAGAGTGATAAAGTCTTCCCTCACCCTCCTTTTCTCCAAGCTAAACAACCACAACAGCCTTAGCTGTTCCTCATAAGACTTGTTTTCCAGAGCCCTCACCAGCTTTGTTGCCCTTCTCTGAACAATCTCCAGCACCTCAATGTCCCTCCTATAGTGAGGAGCCCAAAACTGAACATAGTACTTGAAGTGCAGCCTCACCAGTGCACAGTACAGAGGGACGATCACTTCCCTAGTCCTGCTCACCACATTATTCCTGAAACAATCCAGGGTGCCATTGGCCTTCTTGGACACCTAGGCACACTGCTGGCTCATATTCAGCCAGCTGTTGACCAACCCCCCCAGGTCCTTTTCCACCAGGCAGCTTTCCAGCCACTCCACCCCAAGCCTGTAGCACTGCATGGGGTTGTTGTCACCCAAGTGCAGGACCTGGCACTTGGCCTTGTTGAACCTCATGCCATTGGCCTCAGCCCACCGATCCAACCTGTCCAGATCCCTCTGGAGAGCCATCCTACCCTCAAGCAAGTCAACACTCTTGCCTAACTTGGTGTCATCTGCAAAGCTACAGGGGGCGTACTCGATCCCCTCATCCAGGTTGTTGATAAAGACATTAAACAGAATTGGCCCCAGTGCTGAGCCCTGGGGAACACCACTTGTGACCCACCACCAACTAGATTTAATTCCATTTGCCACCACGCTTCGGTCCCGGCCCTCCAGCCAGTTCTGTACCCAGCGAAGAGTACACCCATCCAAGCCATGAGCAGCCAGTTTCTTCAGGAAAATGCTGGGGGAAACTGTCGAAGTCTTTATTAAAGTCCAGGTAAACAACATCCACAGCCTTTTCCTCATCTACTAAGTGGGTCACCTTGTCATAGAAGGAGATCAGGTTAGTCAAGCTGGACCCTCCTTTCATGAACCCATGCTGATTGTGCCTGATGGCCTGGTTGTCCCGCATGTGCCATATAATGGCACTTGGGAAGATCTGCTCCATCACCTTCCCTGGCACCAAGGTCAGTGTGATGTTACAGTGGGGGTCTGCTACAGGCCACCCAAACAGCAAGACCAAGCAGATGAGGCCCTCTATAGACAGATAGGAGCAACCTCATGTTCACAAGCCCTGTCCCTCATGGGGGACTTAAACCACCCCAATATCTGTTGAAGGGACAACACAGCGGGGCACAAGCAATCCGGGAGGTTCCTGCAATGCACTGGGGATAAATTCCTTCTCCAAGTGACTGCAGAACCAACAGGGAGAGGTGCCGTGCTGGAACCTGTTCTCACCAACAAGGAGGGGCTGGTAGGTAATGTGAAGCGCAAGGGCAGCCTTGGCTGCAGTGACCATGATATGGTGGAGTTCAAGATCCTGAGGGCAGTGAGGAAGGTACACAGTAAGCTCGCTACCCTGGACTTCAGGAGAGCAGACTTTGGCCTCTTCAGGGATCTGCTTGGTAGAGTACAGTGGGATAAAGCCCTGGAGAAAAAAGTGGCCAAAGAAAGCTGGCAATATTCAAGAATCACCTCCTCCAAACTCAGGAGCAATGCATCCCAACAAAGAGGAAGTCCAGCAAAAACACCAGGAGGCCAGCATGGATGAACAAGGAGCTCCTGGACAATCTTGAACTCAAAAAGGAAGCCTACAGAGGGTAAAGCCTGGGAGGAATACTGAGAAATCGTCTGAGCAGGTAGGAATCAGGTTAGGAAAGCTAAAGCTCAGATACAGGTAAATCTGACCAGGGAGGTCAAGGGCAACAAAAAAAGCTTCTACAGTTACGTCAGTGATAAAAGGAAGACTAGGGAAAATGTGGGCCCTCTCTGGAAGGAAATGAGACACCTGGTCATCCAGAACATGGAGAAGGCTGAGGTACTCACAAGAGTTTTTGCCTCAGTCTTCACTGGGAAGGGATCTAACCACACTGCCCAAGTTGCAGAAGGCAAAGGCAGGGACTGGGAGAATGAGGTACCACCCACTGTACGAGAACACCAGGTTCAAGAGCATCTGAGGAACCTGAAGGTGCACAAGTCCATGGGACATGATGAGATTCATCTGCAGGTCCTGAGGGAACTGGTGGACAAAATTGCTAAGCCACTATACAACATATTTGAGAAGTTGTGGCAGTCTGGTGAAGTTCCCGCTGACTGGAAAAGGGGAAACATAATCCCCATTTTTAAAAAAAGGGTAAAAAAGAAGACCCAGGGAACTACAGGCTGGTCATTCTCACCTCTGTGCCTCGCAAGATGAAGGAGCAGATCCTCCTGGAAACTCTGCTAAGGTACTCGGAAAATAAGGAGGTGATTGGTGACAGCTATCATGGCTTCACTAAGGACAAATCATGCCTGACAAATTTGGTAACCTTCTATGATGGGGTTACAGTGTTGGTGGATAAGGGTAGAGCAACAGACATCATCTACCTAGACTTTTACAAAGCATTTGACACTGTTCTGCATAGCATCCTGGTCTCTAAATTGGAGAGACATGGATTTGATGGATGGACCACTTGGTGGATAAGGAACTGGCTGAACAGTCACACTCAAAGAGTTGCAGTCAATGGCTTGATGTCTAAGTGGGAACCAGTGATAAGTGGTGTTCCTCAGGGGTTGGTACTGGGACCGATGCTGTTTAACATCTTTGTCGGTGACATGGACAGTGGCATCCATTGCACCCTTAACAAATCTGCTGAAGACACCAAGCTCTGTGGTTCCATCGACACACTGAAGGGAAGGGATGCCGTCAAGAGGGACCTGGACAAGCTGGAGAGGTGGGTCAGTGCAAACCTCATGAAGTTCAACAAGGCTAAGTGCAAGGAAAAGTAAAACATTTTGGTGTTTTGGTGTTTTTTTGTTTGGGTTTTTTTTTCCCCTAAAGCTCATCTACTTTTATATTTCACATTCCAGTAGTTGCCTAAAAAAATTAGATTAAATGAAGAATAAAAATCATAAATGCATTTAATTTATGATATCGAAGTAATTTTAGTAACTCAACAACTGGATCCACTGTAGTAATTCAAACATTGAAGTAGAATGAATTCTGAAATTAATATAGTTCAAGAATATACAAAGAAGAAAAAAGAACACTTTACTGCTACAAGGAGACATTTATCTTTAGAAGTTAGTTTGGTAGCAACATTAAAGATGAAATCTTAATTTACTTTAGCGAGAACCCACTCTTTCTTAAGTTCTAAATGCATTCATCCATCCAAAGAATATTAGCACAAGATATTAATGACAAACAGCTTCTGAGGGGAACGCTGGATGTCCTCATATTTTAGGTTTTGTTTGAAATTTCACTCCAGAAAAGTAAAACAGAATAACACAAGGCCCTGGCAACACGTCAAACATATTGGCCTCCTAACTGTACTCTATATAGGTGTTTCTTCATTGATTATTTCCTTCTGCCGTATTTGAGCACATGCTGACCGACATCTGGGATGAAATTCTTTCTTCTCTGCCCTTTTTGGACAGCTAGATAATCTCTCATGTCTCTCTTTCACGGAATTCTACCAAGGGGTCAGCACTGCTTTGTTCCTGACAAATTTAATTTGTTGTCTGTAATGGATATTTTTCAGGATTATTTGGAGTCTACTTTTTCATAAATCTACTTCTGATATTTGCCTTGTGATACTAACCTTTAACATAAATCACACAGATATTCAGAGAACAATTGGAGAACAATTCCTTTGAGAGTTACAAACTCACAAGTTTTGGTTCTACAGACAGGTTTCAAATCTCTAGCTTGATGCTGTAGCAGGTACTGAACACATACTCCTGTGCTATTACACCACATCAGAGGTTGCTACTGCTGCTGCTATCACTAAGACATGTACTGGAGAATGAAAGAAGAGGGAAAACAGAAAGAAGTAGAGTGGTGACAGCAAGCGCTGCTTCCCAGTTTTCCATCAGTTTTCATTGGCAGCAACAGCAGCCTCCTGGATGCTGTAGGGACTCTTTGGCACTTGCTGCCGAGGCAGCTGCCCTCTATTTTCTCAGGAGAGGAAAGAAATTAGGCTGTACAGAAAGGTTTGCTGAAAAATGGAAGAAATCACTAGTGCCACTTATAACATCATTCACCAGGAAATTAAACATTTCTAAGTCAGAAAAAACAGCAGGAGGAAGAAAGAGCTTGTGTCACCTAAACTACTACAGAAATGAAAATTCGCTGCCTACAGAGTAATGGATTGGCCCCAAATCAGAGAAGTCTGATAGAAATGGTGACAGATCTGAACTCTCATATTGTCTGATGTTTGTACTTTGACTACAGGCCTCCTTTTTCACGGTTTGTGAAGTGACTACTTCGATTCCATTATGAAAGTATATATAAACCCAAAGAGCACAAAATATGACCGTATGTTTTTTGACTGAAAGAATAAAGAAATACCCACACAAAATTTACACCATTTTTAGAATCATTCTTAGTGTGAACATGTTTAAGAGCTTTCATATAGTCAAAATGTTAAAAAGTAATAAAAGTTTTTATTAAAATTTGAAATTGAGATAACTTTTATTAGAATGGATAATGGGGTGACAGATATTATCTTTTACAGGAAGAAACAAGAAAGGATCACAAAAGTCACAAAAAAAAACTAGTAAAAATGGCCTAAGGACCCAGCTGAGATTTCAATAAAACACTTTATTTCCGCAACAAACTGTGTTGCAGACAAGTGCAAGCAACCCAGCATAAAAGGTAAATTAATAGTCTAAATTTCAACAAATATAAAGATAGCCATATTGCAACAGCGTGCAAGTGTTCTTATATATGCATAAAAGCCTGATATGATTAAGACATAGTTTTTGTATTCTGAAGGTGTTAAAACCATATCAGTAAACCCCCCCCAAAACCCCAAAAGTTTATTATCTAAAAGCTCTACCTTTTAATTTAATTATGTTCAGCAAAGTGGAGTTCACTGCATATATGTATAAGAAACACACATTAGCAGAATGAAAAATGTTTATAATGCTACAGATTCACAAGCATTTTATTAACAATGCAGCAATAGAAAAATAGATGTGCAAATTTAAAAAGTTCACAGACAATTTTGCCAGTTGAAATGTTTCAAAATAAAGATAGTGACTACTTGAAAATAACATTTGGAGACATGATAAATCCATCAAAATATTGTTCTGAAGCAATAAAAATTTGCTTCACAGAATTACTGTTATATAACAAGCAGTCAAAAAACTGAAAGAACTTTTGCATCTAGCATAGAATGTCAAATGTTGATACTGACAGCAGCAGCAGTAAAGGCAAACCGAAGTGCTTTTATCTCAGACATGAACACCAGCTGCCATAACTCAGAAATGAAAGTAACTGTGCACAGTGTACAAGGGGATCTGTCAGTTGGCAAGATATGCAAATGCCAATTTGACTGGAAAGTCAAGTGGTGATTTTTTTCCAATTTTCTGAGCCAATCACCCACCAGCTTTACTCCTACATACGTGTTTCGTATATAGTGTATCGTTCAAATATTATCTTGAAATCTATTTTTTTATCAGAAACAGACCAAAATTTATGATACTTTTAAACATCCTTCCTAAAAACACTTCCAATTTAAAGGCTAATGTAAATAAAGAAGGCTTCAGAATAAGAGTAAAAAATGTCTGGTAAGCTTTCTTGTAAGTAAGCCTATTAAAAGAAAAGAAAACAGGAACAGATTCAGGGATTTGCTGAAATCTATAAAACTTCTAACCACTTTTGAAATCTTCAAGTGATTGACCTGCAAAGAAACACAAGTGACTCACATCTATGTTAGGGTTTTAAGTAAAATGAATAGAACCACAGAGAATGCACTCAGCTCCTGCATAAAATTTTGATTCATTTACAATGATTTGGCATTTGCTTTTCTGATTTCTGATACTGAACTTGCAAAAATTCTGCACATTTTATCATTGCTGAAATCTGAACAGAATTTTCAAACTGGTCTCTATATCTCATTATATGTCCTATGACCTTGGCTCAAGAAAAAATGTTCTAAGGAAAGCAAAATAAAAAACATCCAAATCAAAGAAAATATTTTGAACATACCACAGTTGACTAAGAAATGTGCAAAACAATCCATGACTTACAAGTTTTAATGCAGGTAATGATCTGAGTCACCTTGTAGAAAAGGTAGAGATCAGAATGAATCAAATTACCTTCACTCTAAAACATGCTGGGTTTTTTTATATATATTGTTATTTTATTTTCTATTTTATTTTATATTTTGACAGTTATTTTATTTAACAGTTTGCCACTTTTTTCAGGCTGATAAGAGGGGAAAAAATCCATAAAAATACAAATATGACTATCACTAAACATATTTTTTAAAAATCTCTTCCTTTGTGTACACATTTTAGTTGCAGCTTCTTTAGAAACATAGGAGAATGAATTAAGATGAAAAATGATAACAACCTCATGGCATTTGACATCGGAAAATTTTATCTTTTAAGAAATATGTGTAAATATTGCAGTGATATGAACAATAATTTGTTCAGGATAGGCAAATATTGGCCCTGTAGAATAAAATAAGAAAGTGGTATCAATAAAATAAAACAATAGCATCTCTTTATTTGGCAAGGTAAGGGAATAGCAATTAGCTCAAACTGATGTGGTAATTTTGACTTTTTATCTAAAATGGCAGTTTTCCTTTATGTTGCATCTTGCAGCTTAATACATTTGCTATGTGTAGGAATAAAAGCAGAAGAAACACAAAGCAAAATAAATAATGATTCTGCATACATATTTCATCTCATTACACAGAAATTATTTAATGTATCAGTAGTAATATCAGTCAAAATGACATAAAGATTAAAGAATCAAACTGAGGAGGAATAGGTGGTATTGCCATCTCATACACTTTCCTGAAATTCAGAACATTCAGCTAAGTGCTAACTATAGCTGACCTGACTGTTTATTTCCTGAATGTTGCTCATTAACTCATGTTGAATTTCTGAATTCTGTAAACGAAGATGCAAATGAAATAGCTCCTAATTCTCTCAAGAAACACCCAGTTGCGGTGCAAAATCTTTTAGCTCAAGAATTCTAAAAGAAATGTCATAGTCCTCTACAATGTAAGAGAAATCCTTGAAGTCCTGCACATCAATATTTTAAAAATAGCGGAGCTATTTTTAAAAACTCAATTTTTAGTGCTATATCTCAGCTACAAGGGAAAGTAAAAATTTACTAACAAGCTTAGAACTCAAGCAAAATAAGAAAAAGGGTAATATTCACTAAACAGTTTCTTAATTAGATTGGGTTTGGCAGATCTACCCTAAAGCTGAATTCAATGCCATATGTCACTAAAGAAGTGTCAGGCTAAATTCCTTGAAAATTACTGAGAAATTTAGAAGAACTACTGCTATATAAGATTCCTGCCAGTGTATTTTACAGATGCGTGTAATAATGGTTAGATTCTGAATGTAGAAGTATTTTGAGAGAAGTTTATTTACAAGTGACAAAAAGGATCATTCAATCCACAGGGAACAGGAGAAGGTGATGTAGCAGGCAGACTGAGTGCAGACACAGACCAAAAGGTCAGAGTATAACAAGGGCAGAGAATTCAAGGGCAAGTGTGGGTGACAGCTATAAATGTTGCATCAGGGTCAGAGGAGAAGAGTCTACTTGAGAGATTAACATCCTATTAGTAACCTAAATGTAAGAGGTAGTCATCGATGTGCTTATGTGCTGTTGTTGCTCTAGTTAATAGTGTTAGCTACCTGTCAGCTGCTATGCCATGTGAGATTCAGAAGTGATCAAGGTGCCCCTAGTTTGGTTTCTCATCAGTCTGAATGGTTTGTGGTGTATCAAGTTGCCCTTTGCAATCCTTCACATGCTGCTGAAAGGTTCTCCTTCCTCCTTTTCATTTTTTCACCTGAAATCTTGTGAATGGGTTTGTCTTAAGAAATAATTTTACTTGACCATATGGCTCATACTACAGAACTGTTAAATAAACAGACAATGTTATGGGTAGAACCATATCTGATTTAGAACTTGAATGAATTTTATCCTATTAGGACAAAAAACATCACAGCACATAAATAAGAAGCTCAAATTCATGAAATATAACAGACTGGGACTGGATGAATGAAAAAGTCTTGGCAGTTAAGATTTCAGGAGTATACTTATAACTCCTAGACCAGTTATTTCCTTCATCAGCTGTCTGGCTTTCAATTGTGTCACAGAATATGCAATATAAAATGTTACATAATAACTTGTCCTTAAGAATGACATTTCAACATAGGACAAATTTCCCAAGTTACTAAAACGTCTTCACTGGAACACATGATCTTTTAGTTTCTGGAAATTGTATTTAGCTGATCAGATATAGGTATACACGGGGAATTTTTTGAGCTAGTTGTCTAGACTTCTTTTAAAACCAGTATAATCACGTTTAGTTCATGAATCCTCTCATCTCAAGGCAAACTTATAAAGTAGGTCTGATGAAAGTGCCTGGTTTTCCCACTGACTATTAAACAAGAGTAGCTCTATCTGCAGATGTCTGAAGTTATATGAAATGAATCCTATTTAGTTGCCTCCAGAGGACTGAGTCATGCTTTCATGTTTTAATGATGCCATTGCAAAAATCAGTGTGTTACTTCTCCTGTTCTATCCAGTACCGCCAGTAGCTGCATTACAGCTAGCACCTAGAGGGCTAGATCCTGTATATTAGTCATCTGACATGCAGGTATTACTTGTTGAAGCTCCTTTTCTTGCAAATTCTGACTAAGAATCAATTTGAACATGTCTCCTTCAAACAAAGATAACGCCGAAAGCACTGGAACATTCCTTTCAGGGAGTTTTATCAGCGGTTGGATAAGTAATAAAATGTTCATTCAGCTAAGAGAGGTGAAAAAAATCTGCCAGACAAAATAAGTTACACAAAACAAAACAAAACAAAAAAACAAAACAAAATGTCATGAGTTTATCCCAAAGATTAACGAAATTTGAATGAATTTTGAAATGATGGCTCAAATTTCATCTCAACAATTTGTAGTTTATCACATAGATGCGTAACTGAGAGCAGTTCAGGAGGACAGAATGGGACTTCAGAATCCAATACTCTCCATGGCAGGACAGATGGCCCAGTGAACACATGTAAATCCTTTGTTTAAGTCATTCAGAACAAATTTAAACAGTGGCTTCCACATTTGAAAACAAACTGAGTGGTGCTTAGTGATAGGACAAGAGATAACGGGCACAAACTTCAACATAGGAAGTTCCGTCTTAACATGAGGAGGAACTTCTTTACTTTGAGGGTGGCAGAGCACTGGAAGAGGCTGCCCAGAGAGGTTGTGGAGTCTCCCACACTGGAGACATTCAAAACTCACCTGGACGCTGTCCTGTGCAACCTGCTCTGGCAGGGGGGTTGGACTAGATGATCTCCAGAGGTCCCTTCCAACCCTGACCATTCTGTGATTCTGTGATTCTGTGAGTGTCCCATCTTCAGTGTCATTGGCTGCCCTGAGTGTAGGTTAAAAATCTTGTCTATGCCAAAAAATTCCATCTCTTTATAAGTTCATGTTCCATTTTCTACAAGGCTAGGATTTCAAACAATACCCACTTTCCAATATAAGATCACTTAACTAGAAAATTCACAATTATTTCTAGGAATAGGAAAAGGTTTTTTTGAAAAGGCTAGCAAAGATACAGTAATTTTTTACGTAGATTGATGCATGGAACAGGGAACATAAATACTTTGAATTTCATTCTTCGTGAACTTCACCTTTCTTCATTATAAGTTGTCTGGCTCCGGTCCTTAATAAAATGACCCCTTTAAGATAGATTTGTTACAACATAGGTGGTTCACATGGAGGTTATAACTGGCCATCGTATTTTCTATTTTTTAATTTAATCCAGTGTTCCTGTATTCATATATATCACCTAGATATTGAAAAACAAAACAAAATGAAACAAAGCTAACTGCAATATTAACATTATTTAAAATGCCTGTGTTGGATTCGGCACTGTTCTGAATACTAAATTTCTTCTAGCTGTTCGATTACAGCCAGCTCAGACAAATGATCTGGCAGCACATGATGGTGTTAGTGTAATCAGGCACTTAGCAACACTGACATCAGATGCTGGCATCCATTGTTTTGAGAAAGCACTTGATCCAGAGTGAACTAGCTGTACTTGCAAATTTAATACAATAATGCAAAAGAATTATGGGTCTTAGATTGTACCTGGAAATGGGATGGCCTCCAAGAAAAGCTCAAAACTAAACACCTCACACCTTGTGCAGGAGGATTTTGCTGCTGCTGAGAAAGGGGTTGTCTTGACTGTTTTGACTTCTAATTAGGTTATATCTGTCATATACCTCTCGTGCTTGTTTACATGCCACTTCCGTTTTCATTTCTTCATGGCTGCATTTTACAATACATAAAGTATTCACATTTATCCTCACACAAGCACTTGACAGTGTTTTATACACCTGATGAAAAAAGCACATTTTTTGAAATAAATAGGCATCAATTAATATTTTTTTAATTACAAATATATTTCTATGGCAGGTTATTTTCTTGTTTGGTCTTCTTCACTTCTTAGGCAAGCTAAGGTAGAAATAAAGGCTCTTGAGAAAGTATGTGTAATACAAAAAAATTGTTTTGCTTAATTTCATTATGATTTTGAAGAATGCTGAAGAATACTAACTCCTGCATGATTATCATGCACTATGTACGTTACATATACATAGGATGTTTTATATAACATATTCCAGTGGCTGAATTTGGACAAAAGGATCATGTCAGGCTAAAAAGATTTAGAAAGCCAAAGAATCTACCTATGCATGACAATTTTTTGCTAGACTCTTAAAAAAAACCCCAAAATTATTTGTAGGAAGAAATTTTCCTTGCAGGGATTAGGAATTAACTGATTATCATACTAAGGTAGTTCTCTGGTATTTATCATGGAATAAATATGGTATACAGTAACATAACACTCAATATTTTTCTTTGTGTTGACTTGTTAAGAATACTCCTATATATTTAGAAAAGGTAGAACACAAATTGCTTGCTTGAGTTTAGAGGTAGGAAATGTTAGATGGAACTACAATACTTGTCTTGAGCAGAACAGATAAGAGAAACTTTTTAACATTTTGTTTTGGATTTGTTCTTTTATTTACATTTTCTGTACAGCAGTACAAACACTTGTGCACATAGGGAACAAACTACTACTATACGAACAAACATAAATTTCTCATTTTCTACTTTTTCAATGACTGTCTTTGAAATGAAATAAACCTTAATACATGATTTCTTCATGTAACTTTTCAAGATATATTTGGGGGCTAATTTCTTTTGTAAAGTACTTTTCAACAACTTTAAGGATCCATAACTTCAATATTTCTTACCTTCCCTTCTTGATATTCAGCAATTTTACTCCAACAAATTGCTGCCTAGGGAACTACTTAAATCAGCACCGAGTAGGAATAAAGATACCCAAAAAAGTGTGCCTGTCAGTGGGATGTCTTCTGGATATAAATAAGTAGAAGTATCCTGTCCCTTTTGTTCTTTCTTGCATGGATAACTTGTTCTGTCATGGGTCATCCCGTCTGCTCCCTTGATTCCCACTCAGTACGTGTTAACTGCTAGGTTAGTTAGACATAGTCTTTCTAGTCTTAGAAATATTGCATATTACTTGCCTCAGCACATTTCTAGTCTTAGAAAGACTGTAAACTGTTATTATTAGAGCATGCTGCAAAAAATTCTCCTGAATGATTCAAAAAATAGCGGGGTGATGGCAATTTTCAACAGTTTATGCCTCATCAAAACCTGAGCACAATCTCTTGCAACAAAAGAAAGGTACTTTATGCAAGTTTTGCCTTTGCTGAATTAAAAGGGTTTGCTGCAAAAAAAAAACAAACCACCAACATGTTGTCAAGCAGCTTTAAACAATATCACAAAAGTATTTTATAATGCTTGTGTTCTCCAAAATATGTTAGGGCAACATAAGTTCATGTGTTAGTACCAGTGGTCTCTACCCATGAAGTGTTTACTTACATAAAAAATTGTTACTTTTCCATGAAAAAGTACTTCCATAATTACAGCCCTGTGGGGTGGCACCTGTCAGGGAAGGCATGGCCGGCTCTGGGCTACCTGCTCTCCCTGCTCCCCAAACCAAAGTAGCCTCCAACCCTTACTGTGCTCTGGCACCACAGCAGTTAATCTCCACCTTTTCAGGTACTTACTTTTGGATGGGATTCTTTCCAACATTAATCTGGATCCAAATCTCATAATTTGTGCCTAAAGTAAAAAGGGACAGCTTTTCATAGAGCAGGAGATGTAAGTCTGTGTTAAACACTTTACATCACCATATTGGCAGGATGACTAGACTCAAATGGACCTCCTGCTTCACTGGTTGAGGTCTTAAAAAATGTTTTGGAAAGTGAATCATTTGCCATTTTAAAAACAGAGAGCAGCAAATGGGTATCTTCGGTAGGATGGCTCAAATAATTCTATTACATTTGTTTTTTTTTAATTTCTCAGGATTTTTTCATGATTTTCAATTTTTTGATTTTTTTTTTCTACTCTTAGTTCCTTGAATTATGTATCTGAGAACAGAAATACTGTATTATTCAGTGGCACTTCATTTTTTTTTAATTTAAAAATGAACCTTTAATAATTCATCACTAGAAACATATGATGAAATAAACACATAAAACACAACAAAACTAAAATTGTGTGGCTACTTTCCTTCCCAATAACCAGTTGTTATTTATCAGTATGACTGTATTCAGCTCATATACTTGCTATATTTATATATCTCCATCTTGGACCAGGCTGTAGAAAAAATTCCCTGTGCCAAAAAGCTATGTGAAAGTAGGGTGGATAGCTAGAAATAAAAATGTAGATTGAATTATATTCCTATGTACAATTATATATAATAATAAGCTAACTTTCCAGACAAATGTTTTATCTATAAAAATATTCTACAAATAACATGAAAAATGAACAAAGGTAGTTTTGCTGAATAAAGCAGTTTAGCTAAAGATCACAGGCTGCATCAGAATTTTTCAAAATGCTACAGAATTATTTTAGAAGTTTTATGTAAGATAAAGCAGAAGTAGTGATCCTGCTGAATGAATGATTGTGCAGTACACTATGGCAGTAAATTCTGGACCTCATTTTCCAATATGTTGATCTTATTTAACACTAACATACCTCAAAAAGGCATACACTATAGTAAACAAGAAATCAGATCATCCATAGAAAAAATACTGGGACTAGCTTCAACTATTTTGAAAATAAATGTGTGCTGATAATTGCTAAATTTCTACAGTTAGGCAGTTAAAAATATCTTTGTTACCAATTTTAGGACCTGGAAGAAGCAGACAGACTCTAAATACTCAAGAGAAAGCCTGTCCCTCTGCAGTTCTTAGATGCTAAGAGCTTATAGTGGCATGAACAATAGCTCGTTGTAGTCCATTTCAAAGGCATCTGAGATAGCTTTGAATGAGGTAATTTGGGTAAAGAAAGTAGCATAGTTATAGTGGTATGATATTCCATCCACGGTAAGAAAACCCTAATTCAAGTGAACTCTGTAGCCATATGTAATGAGAGCTATAAGGAACCTATTTCCTAGGTGTATAATGACATTTTTCAGATAGAAATAAAGGGTAACAATATGGAAATGAGATATAATGTTTTATTTTAAAAGGCGTTTTAAAGTAACACAATTTCCCCCAGCATATCCCTTTTTTTTTTTTTTTTCCAAAAGAGTAAATTTCAGCTCTTCTTCAACATAAAATTCTGTTATGCTTCAAGGGTTTGGTTTTGGTTATTTTTTTCTTTTAAATTATTTTGTACTTTATTCATTTATTTATTTATTTACTTAAACTGTAATTGTGAAAAGCTCCAAGGAGAATATTAGCTTTTCAGCCTACTTACTAAAATTTACCTGCATGTGAAAACATCTTCCTGGTTTTGTCTGTTACTTTTCGGTATAACACCAATGCATGAGATCTTTTCAGTCTTCAATTAAATCAGACCAAGATAAAGTGCAAGTGAAAGTAACTAGAATATCTGAAATAGACAACAGACCCTTGACCATTTAGAAAGAAAAAATCAACCCCATTCCACTCTCCCCCCACCCC
>VZSZ01002504.1:125037-153457 GCA_013398815.1 Ibidorhyncha struthersii | reverse complement strand
CTGACCAACAGGGTATTCCATCCCATCTGCATCATGTTCAGTATAAAAGCTGAGGGTCAGATCCCCCTCTCTCTCTTGCTCTCTCGCTCTCACTCACTCTCTTTTTTTCTGCTCTCTCTCTCTCTCTCTCTCTCGCTCTCTCTCTCTCTCTCGCTCTCTTCACTTCAGTCGTCTGCCTTTGGTCCTGATCCTGAAGGCAGATCCGGAATCCGGATCCCGTCCGTCACTGAGTCCAGCCTGGGACTGCCCCAGTGCCAGCCGGTGTCGTGATTGTCATCTTGGGAGCTTGATACAATTTTGTATATATATTATTATTTCCTTGTATGCTATTATTAATATCTCATTAAAGTAGTTTAGTTCCTTCTAAACTCTTAAGTCTCTTTTTCCCTCCTCTGCCTCTCTTTTTGAAGAGGGGTAGAGGGGAGCATCCGTCGGTCCCATCTGGGGTCCCCCACGTCCCCAGTGGCCGATTTGGCCTAAACCACGACATCAGGTAATCACAATCGTAGTCAAAGGTCTAGTGAGAATTATGCCTTCCAGTTCGTCTGTGCATGGCCTGGCAAATTATGATGTAGTAATAGTAATAACAACAATAAGAGTACTAATGAACATCTGCCTCTTTCGCTGAGCACCACCCATCTACATGATGACTGTATCATTTCCTTATGAAAAATGGTACTTGCTAATTTAACAGTAATGTAATAGATATCTGAATTTGTAGATTCTTTCAGGATCCTTAGCATGCCACTTGCTATTTTTTTGTTACTATTCTTTATTGTGGCTTATTACCACCTTCTTTAAATATATGCTCTCTAGTTTTCATGATGAAAATTGTCTTTGTACTTTTAGTATGGTAGTGGAGAATATGTTTCAGTTCTCGTATTCAAATTAAAGTCTGAAATGTTTCAGGGGAAAAAAAAAAGAAAAAAGAAAAGAAAACAACTACATCCCACTACATGTTAAAGATGTAAATCAATGTTTTGTATGTAGTACTAAAAAAAACAAAAAAAAAAACACAAAAAAAACCCCAAAGTAAACATGTATTTTGGAGATTATTAATATGCTTATTAACACTTTTCCCTTCCTTCTTCTCATCCCGGTTGCACACTTCCCAAGCCTAAATATTGGGTCTCTCTATGGAAGTTTCATCAGAAAACAAAAGCATTTTTTGAATCCACACTTTCTTTTAATAAAGGAACTTTGGAGTAAAACACTAATATTAATTGTTGATAGATTTGACATATGACAAAGCAAAATTTATTTTGCCCTGCAGCCATTTTGACTTATTACTATGTTTTTAATTTCATTTTTTGAGCAAACACCCATAAAAATGGATATGTAATGCGTTTTATGTTTTCATTTTAATGTTTTTATTTATTCTTTAAATTAAGCATTTTGTAATCAGTTTATGAGTGACAAGTGTCATTTTCATCCTGCTATAAAGTTCTTGTGGAATTAGTACAGAGGAATATTTCAGTAAAACTTTTTCTGTCATTTACATGCATCAAAATAACTTTAAAGATGACTTTTTACACGTTTTGTCAAGTGCATTGCAATACATTTCATGCGTATGGTACTAGATACTTAAGTAACACAAAGTTGACATTGTTATGACTCATTTTGCAGGATCTCATGACAAATTTTGGATTTGTAATCAAGAAGCATGTCCTTCATCATGCTGTGTTATGTCTTTCATAACAATTTCCTGATATGTACAGTATGTAGTATGCTTCTGCAGTGTTTTTTGCTTTCGCCTCATTTCTCAATGGCAAATAATTGCTGAGCAGTTGTCTAAGGTAAGTGGTTGTCTAAGCTACATATGACTATTCTAATGTAATAATGAAGTACTTATGGACTTTTTAACAGGGATGACTGAAACTCTAGTTTTCCTGAAAGCTAAAAACCCCAACTGAACAACAAAAAAAACAGAACCATAATGAAAAAGAGCATGTAAAAGGTATCAATATGCTGTAGTTTGATGGGATTCGCAGAAGCACAAGAATGAGTAGATTCGTTCTCGGCTGTTTACAGTGATTTTTCCATACTTCATCTTTGGTTGTTGGCATAACCTGTAGAAGAGAAATTTGTGAGCCTTTTTTTTTTCTACCGTCTTATAGGTGTCATTGTAATTACATTCTTAGTTGTTCTTTTGGGCATAGGTCATACTGAAAGATCTTCAACAAAACATGATATACACTCATATGCATAGATTTTTTCCTCTTTTTCTTTTTTTTTTTTTTAAACAGTTTGGGAGAACAATACTTGAGAAATATTTAAAATACTGAATTCACTCAGTGTTACAGACTGTAACAAGTGAAGTGTGCTATGGCCTTATTTTTTTCCAAGAAGAATCAAATGTTTATTGTGAATATTTTTAAGCTGAGGGCTTTTGATCTGTTAAAGGTCTTTGATGATTATGAAAGAATTTGTAACCACTGAGTTCACAGTAACTCTCCAACTGTGTATCTGCAATTTCTGATAAAGTTCTTGGACTGTCTTTGTTGCATTCCTGTTCTTATTCCATGCTGACTTGTTTTGGTCAGTGTCCTAATAGTAGCTGATGGTAATTTCCAATATCAAAAGCTAAGGTAACATGCAACTCAACTGATAAATTTCAAGAGAACTTACTTACAACTAAAATAAATTCAGTTTACAGGGTGTCCCATTCATGGAAAAACTTAAGCTTGTGTTTTTGCTGATGCTTATTCAAGAGAGCACTTCACTGCCAACAGCATAAAATAACATGAATTATGCCTTCTTGTACTGGGGTGCTGTTGCTTCCATTATATAGCCATTGCAAGATGCCCTGATGAAGAAGTCATGCTGTCCTGATTTTTCAAGTGTAACAGTTGAATTTCTAAGCTGACCACCAACAGCTGTACTTTCTGCATGGATGGTTAGCACAGGAGGATATAAAACTGCTGGGAAATCCAATCTGCTGTCAGAAAGTACAAGGTATCATGGGGCATGTTTAATGTGAACCTTGCTAGTTTTGCATATACATTAACATAATCCACCTAAAAATGTTGTTACTAATGACTAAAATGAATCATACTGGCTGAAAGGGCATCTCTGCTCATACCATCTGTAACTTAACTGAGTGTGCTATTATCTTAACTTCTGCTAGTAAGCCAGTACATTGAGGTTTCTGTCACTAGCCAGTAGTCATAAACTGGATTACCCACTGTATTAATGTTATATGGCATTTCTCCAACCACATGTTTATATAATCCTTACCAAATTATATATTAGAAAATCGAACAGGTTAAAGTATAATAATGAAATTCTACGGCTTTGCAGGTTGGTGGGTTATTGTTGTTTCTTTGCAGGGGCTGTTTTTTTTTTCCTTATCTACCATTTACCTGTTTCTCACATCTCTCTTTACCTTTGGATAAATAGGGGTAAGTATTAATATTTAGTGTCTGGCATAAAGGTTAATTTTTAAGAAAAGCATGCATTGTCTGCATCAAAGGTCAAAGTCTTGGAAGAGTCATCTGGAGACATCAAGCCCCTCTCCTGTCATTACATAATCATTACATAATATTTTTATCTGATTTTTCAGATTTACAAGCCTAATTAAAAGAACCTCTCAGTTTCCAGTAGCCACCTTTCTGTCTTAAAAGGTTGGTTCAGACCTTTTTCTGACATCATTCCTGATCAGAACTGTAACTAACAAATAACTGTTTTTCTTTATTTATTCTTTCTAGGTAACCACCTTTTGTTGGCTGTGAATAAACTTATAAATTAAGAGGGAAGACAAGGACTGTCATAATGCCAAATACTTTTCTTTTTTTCTCTCTTTTTTTTTTTTTTCCCCCTCAGCATATTCAGTTGTTCTTGCCATGGGACAGCAGGAACTTCATCTGGTCCCTAGTCAGAAGTTTTAATGAAAATATGTGTTCTAATAAAAATAAACATGCATTTAATATTTGCAAGATGGGAAGGATTTTGTCAGTAGAGTGTGAGAAGGTAAAGTTCACAAAATTCAAAGAGTTTGTGAGTACTAGGAGTATTATAACAAGCAAAAGCAACCACAAAGCATTATGTGAAATTCCAGAAACTCAAAGAAAACTAAATTTTTTCATTTCTGATTTCTGTTGTGATATGTTACTGTCTGACAGAAGTAAAAAAAGATGAGCTCTTTTTTAAACTCTATGTTTGAACTCTTACAGTTTCAAATGCTGTTTGCCAGATCTAGATGTATGCAGGATCTATAAAAAACAGGTCCCATTAACAAATTCTCATACAAATAATTTGAACTGCCCTTAATGAACAGTGTTTTGTTAGTAAGTAGGGAATGATCCAGTAAGCTTTGAATGAGTTTCCAAAAATGTAGGAGGGGATTCAACATGTCTTATTCATTTGCGGTATATTTTATGTACCACTGACCGTATTATGTATCAGCATCACACAGATCATATTCTCAGATATAAGAGTAATTTTAATTAAGTACAGCAGCCATAAAAATCTGCACAATATATCTTATTCATATATATTCACATTTTACTCATTTGTGCAGTTTATCAAAGAATCATTTTGCCTCGTTTGCTTAAGTAAAAGTGCAGCAAAAAGAAAATGTTTTACATAGTAATAGAATATAATTTTAAAGACAGTGCTATCATCCCTATCTATATCCTTTAGAAAAAGAATCAATAAAAAAAAGAGAAGAATGTAATAAAACATTTAATGACAGGTTTCAGTTACAAAGAAGGTGAAATACTTTGAAAGTATTACAGTATATATCTATCCAGACTATGAGAAAAACCAGAGAAATTTCTTATTCAAGTATATGAGAGAATGCTCATAGTGAGAATATCATTGTCAAACAGGAACACTGAAAGTGATAAAGTTTTGTTGGGTATTGAAATACAGTTCAAGGGGAAATGACTGGATGACCGGAAAGCAAGAATTCTGCTTCATGACAAAATATTAAGATGCACAGAGTGAATCTTTTCCTGGCATGAAACAATAATCTTTCTCATGGAAAATTAAACATAGCGATATACCTCTGAAGGAGAAATGCCTTTTTTGACAATATTCTTACTCTGGATTAATAGGAAGTAAGGTTCTGGTCTTTTGGTCCTCATAGAACATCTCCCCATCCTAAGTGAGTGCTTTGAAATCCATACTTAATAGACATGCATCTTATTAATAACACATAATCTGGATAACTCACCACCCCACCCCGAGTTGCTTAGTATGCTTACTAAGGCACAACTCAAGTTCTGGGTCCCTGATTCTTCACAGTGGGGATTTAGACTTGTTTTCCTTTTCTCCTCAAAGCCTATCAGGATAGAAGTGAATCATGTTTTCTCTTTATATGAAGAAAAGAAATTACTGTCGTGCATCCTTAGTGGTTCACAGTATGATGCAGAAGCAGTTTTTGGTGCGTTAGTTTAGACATATTCTCTCTCCTTTGCTATGGAGACTAGTCTCGGAGTTTAAGTTTCTTAAGCAGTGTAACTACCCATCAGATTTAGTTCAGACTGTGACTAGAAAATCCACTGGGATCTAAAAAAATATTGCCACAACAAAACCACAGCAATCACATCAAAAAAAAGTCTGCCAGAATTTAGAAAACATTGTTCCAGAGGAGACCATGATTTATTGGACAGATATCTAAATATATATCAGCACTGAATGCACAACATAATTTCTGTTTTATTTGCTTTGTTTGCTTTCCAAGTATGTGATGGAAATAAAGCTTATGTTTGAATGACAGAAGATTTTTAATGTTGGTGTAAAGGAAAGATACTATTCAATAATATTTTAATAAGCTCATCATCTCAGTATGCCCTCCTATTATGTTTTGAAAATGTAGGACAATTAACACTTTTTTAAGGAAGAGATTAAAAAAAAGAGAAAAATTATCAAGTATGGACTAAGTTACCATAAATAAATTTAATGAGTTGTCAGATTTACTAGGGTTTGAAAATTATATTAAAACTATTGAGATTGATGGTGGCTGTTTAAAAAAATATAATTTTTAGAAATACAGTTCTTGAAACATTTCTCTTTCTAATTATAAATCTTTAAATGTCCTTCTAACTAAAAGCTGTGGACGAATGAGGGAGCTTAAACCATATTGATCTACATGTCGCTGTTAATTATGTTAAATTCAGAGGAAGACAGGAGGACTGATCATCTTTCTGAATAGTATTCAGATGGACTACAGAAGATGTAACATCTGAGATTTTCTTAAAGTATGAGAAGGCTTGGATTTGAGCCTATTTAACTTCAGTACTTATCATATTCCTGTGATCAGAATGTACAAAAAAGGATGATGATAAAATCCTTAGTAATACATTCATTAATCCAGAGGTTATCCCTTGCTCTTACAATCCCCTCAAGCACTGCTTCTGTCTGAATTTTAAACATAATGATCTTGGAGTCTGACCTAAGTCACACATTTTAAATTCAGTATATCCTGAATAATTCATAGTATTGATGTGTATTTGTGTTTAAAATAAAACAGATAATGCTTAGGGTCATGATCCTCCTCTTCATAAATACATTGGGATTGCATAAATGTTAGTTGAGGACTCTCATACCTGGACAGAGGAGCAGTCAATTCTAATTCCTGAGCTGCTCAGACTTTTAGCCTGAAAAAAACTCCAGTGAACAGTGTCTTGGGGTTTTGGATGTGCTTAATCATTTACCTTGTAGGCTTGCATGGCAGGTTCAGTAGCATTTATTAATTATTCTTGTCATCTGAAATAACTATAAGAAAAATAATGGGGAAGCCTTGGAAATATTAGGAAAATTACATTTTCATGTGTACGTGAAATATCATGATATGCAAAAAAAACCAAAAATGTACACAGTTTTCCCAGTGCATGAAGTCCATTGGAAGGTGTACCAGTGGCATCAGGTTGATGTTGACTAACAAAAAGTTTTGCTTGTGGTTATATAGTAGATATATTTTCGAGGCAGTCAGTGAAATGATGTCTTTACCAGACAAATCCATCTCTCTCAGTGAAGCCATATTACATAAAAAGCGAGACAGGGCATATGTGTAAAGTAATACAAAATATAATTTTAAAAGTGTTTTTTGTAAGAGCATGTGTGAGAAAAGAGCATCTGCTCCCTTAAGGTTATCTGATCAAGGATCTTTTCAAAATGGGATAATAAGGAAAGGGGGGAAGCAACACAGAGGCAAAAACCTGGTAACGAGACAACGTCAAGAAAAAAGCTTGGTCAGATACATCAATTGACGAGGGTGTGTGGAGAGTAAGCATGCTGTTAGTAAGATCATCTGATTGAGTACCGTGTAAAAATGGAATGATATGGAAAAGTGGGAGGCAATAAACAAAGCATACAAAGACACAGACCTAACAAACAACAACAGAGACAATGAAACCCTGTCAGTTACATGAATCGATAGGCTATCAACAAACTGCAGGAATCACTTCATAGAGGGCCAGCATGGATTTTGCAGCCCGTAAGGATGCCAGCCTGGGGGTCCAGGATGTGATTTGATTCAAGTGTGCAAACTGACAAAGGAATGTGCAGGGGAAGGAGAGAGCAGGGAAAAACAAGGAGCGGGAGTAGGGAGAAAGGGGTGAAAAAGGGGACAGCTGTGTGTAAAATGGGGCCGGTCAGTATGCTTGTCTGATCACTGTGCAGTCTGTTCTGTCGTCTTATATCTTATTAGAACTTTTCTTAACTACCTCCCTGCATATGTGTGTGTGTGCGTACCGCAAGGACTCAGTGCCAGCTGCTGGTGAGACCTGTATATGTGTGAGTGAAATCTGGTGACAGCTACCAGCGCCCGACCTGGCTGTGGGCACCCACAACCTGTGGTGTCAGCTATTGGAGCTGGTGGGTCTCAGCAGGAGATACTGGAGCCAGTGGGGGTCTTTAACTTCCAGCCACTGGTGTGGGAACGGTGTGTGTCCCAAAACCAGCTACAGGGATGCGTGAGGACAGTAGGTCACAGTCCATGTGCCTGGTGCTGGCTTATGGCGGGGGTTGAGTGTCTGTATCTCCCCAAACCAGGTGTGCATGGGGTGTGCCTGTGTATTCATTGGCAAACTTCAGGCTGAACAAGACAGCGAGTTGGAGAGTCATCGGGGTAAGTAAGAGGGGATCTGGGCAGAAGTGCCGGGCAGCAGAGGAGCTGTGCTGGTGCTTGGGGGATCCATGAGTGCACATGTGCTTGTGAACCTGTGTCGTGTGTGTGCTGCACTAGTGACCTCCTGCCTCTGCCAGCCCAAAAGGAGGAGGGGACATGGCTGTCTGGGCTTCTGTCTGATGTGAGTCCTGTACATGGGTGCTGTTGAAGGTAGCGCCTTGTCTGTGGCAATCTGTGCAACCTTGTCTGTGTATCTGTGTCCTTTCTTGTGTGTGTGTGGGGTTTTGTTCATCNTTTTTTTTTTTTTTTTTACACTATGACTTTATTTCCATATATGAAACAAGAACTAAGGTTAAATGACGTATTACAAATGATGTCCTAAGACAATTATTTTTATGTTTTTGGCATATGTGCCATGTATTTTTTAATGTCAGTTGAAGTAGTAAAACCAGTACCTACATTGTAAATTTTATCACCTTCCATTTTGTCAAATGAATTTAGAGTAGTAAGAAAATAATCCCAAACTTGGTTGAATATCTGCAATGGAGGTAAGCAGCATAGAAAAGAGATTTGGTTACATATACTAACGTCGTTTAAAGCTCAGCTTGGCAATGGCTAAATCATGCTGCTTCTGTGTGCAAGCCTGTCTTCCTACACTTCGTTAAAATAACACAAGGCACCTAATGCAGTTGATTGTCAGCATAAACTGGAAACACATTTTAACTTTTTTGTGTTTTGCTCCTGCAGGGACTGGAAGGAAATATTGGAGATGTAAAAGCCTCTTGACTGTTTTCTGTCATTCCTGGGCAATTGTGTCCTACTATTATTATTTTTTTTAATCTAGTTTCTCTTCCTACACTTCTTCAAAAAAGACAAAGTGCCAGTGACATATGCACAGTGCCATAACCATTTTGTACCATTTTTGTCATGATTATGTACATTATTTAACGATTAACAGTTCTTGTATGAGAAAATACTTTTTGACTTCATGAGGAAACAAGAAACTGTATCTATTTAGACTAATAGCATGTGAGCTGTGTTATTTTTTTTTCCTGACAAATATTGTGCTTTAGAAGCATATGTGTCTTATATCTTGAAGTATGAGAAGTAATTGTTCCTTTACTTTTCTTTATTTTTTTGTTGTTGTTTGAGAAGCTGGGAAAATTACTATAGATGAGAATAAAGCAGTGTTCAGGAGGGTAAAATTCGAGGGGAAGTTGATCACTCGTTTTACCTCAGAAATGACAATTCAACTAAACAATAATTTTTTTTTTGAGGTAAAACATCTGCACAAATTTGTACAAACAGAAGAAATGAATGAAAATATTACATTCAATCAATAATGCACAAGGCATAAACCAACCTGAAACATTAAAGGTAAGGAAAAAAAACCTTTTGTGGCAAAAAAAAAAAAAAATCCAAAATTTATTATGGCAAGTTTCTATCTTTCTCTCTCTTAAAAATTCAGTAACATCTGCTATCAGGAGACGGGTACAAGTGTCAACAGGTTTTACTTTGATCCAATTTGACTATTCTTCCATTTCCTAATGGAAGAATAATTGTTCCATCAGCCTTCTTAATTGTTAAATAATTGTAAAAGTAGAAGATGATAAGGCATGAGAACTAAAAATTGTCAGATGGTATGATCAGCCTAAACAAAAAAAAAAAACACAGAATTGTTGATTTCTGAGTTAAACAATAGAACAAAACCAAGCTTCTGCACTATTCAGATAATATGAAATGAAGTATGATTTCTTACTTTTCTGCTAGAATTTTTGTGGCAGGACCAAGTATTTAAAACACAGTTCTTCCTTGATAACAGTATAGTTTAGGGGGTGGTATGGAGAGGGCACTAACTTTAATTTTCTCATCCAAGTAAAGAAAAAAGAGAAAAAAAAAAGGTGGATATCTGCATGTAGAACAAGTAAAGAGACCATGCTGGGAAATCAGCCCTAGCAATTTGAAAATGTTGTGAGTTTCTCACTACTTTTATTTTCTTAATTTTTCAAAATAACACCACCTGTATCTCAGGATGAATATACATAGCATACACACGTGTATATGTATACATACACATACATACAGTCAGCATTATACGAGATAGAATTACATAACTTACGTTTTTGAAATTAGTTGCTCTTCATTAAGACTGAATCTTACCTGTAATTTCCTGTTTACTCCTTCAAGCCCATCTTTTTTCCTGTCTTCAGGTTTGTGTTTTCTGCCATGCTCTCTGAAGTGCTGCTCCCCACGTGCTGAGGTTCAGCTTGTTCTCTGTGTCATTCCAGAGAAAAGAGTTTGCATTTTTTTGCTCTTCCAGAACTCATTAAATCTTATAAGGCTTAAGAGGTACCAAACAAACTTCTAGCAACTGCTTTGTTTTCCATTAGACACTGACAAGTAAGGACTGACATCAACAGCACATTATGTTTATGTAATATGTCTCAAAAAACATCAGCTCTCTGTTACTAGTTCATGAAAACTTAAATACTATAGCAGATTTTCTTCATGTGCTTAAGAAAACCTCTCCCAGATGACTGCAACCGATAGATCACATATCAACGTAGCTGGTGTTTTAATGTTCAATATTTATAATTTCATTAGTTTGTTAATTTGACAGTATTTCTTTGAATTAAACCTCTATTTTATTTTTTAAACATGACAGAGAACATAAACCCCCTCATCTTTTGCCACGTCTTCTCTTCTTCCCTTTCCTCCAAAATAGTAATTAAAACACCCATCACATATTTATACATAAAGGAACTCAAATAATTTATTGTTTTTAAAAATGCTTAATTGTAAAATCTTAGTGTATTATTAATTTAGTGTCTGAGCATACACAGGAGTCATTACAAATTTTAACCACCAAAACAACAAAAGAAAAACAAAACCAAAACTCAAAGAAAAATGCAAAACCAGGAGCGGAATAACATAGCTATTTGTAACTGAACATGCAATGGTTAGAGATAAGAAGTAGAGACTGTTTCCAGGAAAACTTCAGGAAAATATTTTTGATTAATTCTGTGGTCTACCATGCACTTATAACTATTCTGTGTGGATGCAACCTTTTATCAAGGTGTTTGGGGTTTTTGTTTGTTTGTTTGTTCCCTTGAGCAATGAGAAGACATAAAATAAAATGCAAAAATCTTAAAAAGAAAACAATTTAAAGTTTTAAAAATTTCGCAGTGGAGCAGAAACCCCTTGACATTCACCAGGGTTAAAGAAAGAAAAAGAAAGAAAAAGATTAGTTTATCCTCCTGTCTCTGGGTATTTCAATTATGAGAGCTGGAGCCAACTGCTATTTTGTACCAGATCTGAATAAGCAATGCTAATATTGAGATAGAATCATTTCATATTCCTTCAATATCTCTCTACAGCCTCAGTGAAAAAATGATATGGATTATGGACCTTCACTGTTAAGACTGTCTATTATTGCTTTCACTCTGCATGGATAAAAAGATATTGTGCATTAACTTCTTCATTACCAACAGTGCCTTTAGGTATGGGTATAATGCAGTATACGTTAGTGCCGTGTGTATGTCATGCTTTACTTTTCTTTTTTTTTTTTTTCCTAAGAAATCTTTTATTTACCACAGATTTTAACTAGATTTCCTAGAGAAATGGAAATTCATATCAATCAGTTTTACATAATTTGGCAGAGAATCAGAGATGTTAAGATCAATGATTTTCTTCTTTCATGAAAATTGTTGGCCTGCTACAGTAAAGACCACCCAACTGAGCAGAGACTACATAATGGGCTCCACATATTTGACACCAAAAATCCCAAAAGAAAACATGGTAGCTTTATACCTTCCTGGACAGCAGTGAATTCAACTACCAAAGAAAATGTTCTGGGAGAGTCCCCTTCATTTATTTTACTGCTCATGGATGCTAGTTATTTAGAGTGAGTATTATCTCATGTTTGCTATTAAAAGAAAATTATTAAATTTTGACATGGAGTAAGAGAATCCAGCTGCAGTTATACAGTTAGATATTCAAGTAACAGCTCCAAGCTCCAAAGGCAATGCATACAGGCTTAAATTTTTGTCATTAGCCGACTTTCGGATGCTCAGTGAAGCTCTTTGTAGAGTTTGGTTAGGTCATTTGTTGTGATCTTTAACATTATTCTGGCAGTTATAAGTAACAGATGGAGTCCTGGGGACTATCCAGTGTTCTAGATAACAAAAGAGAAAAATTAGCAAGCTTCAGATTGACATCTGGGAGGGAAAAGATAGCTTTGTGCACTGTGCTACAGTAGTCTGCTATAAACCTAACGATCATCAGATGAAAATTCTTGTCTATATTAAGGTCTGGTTGTTATGTAAACAGAAAGCAATTAAGCTTCTGAGAAGCCTAGATAATTAAGAGTATTGTTATTTGCAAAAGTGGAAAAAAGAGTGTAGGGTAGTACACATGATGTTGGGAGTTTTTTTCAGTTGTTCTTGTTTTGTTTTGGTTTTGTGGGTTTTTTTTTGCTAATGGTACACTGAAGCAGTAAACCTTGTAATGCATTAACCTGTTAGATTAAAACTTGTATAAAGTAGGTGTTTACTCATGAAGCATTCTGTTATAACATTTATGAGGTCAGGATGTGTTAATTCAGAACACTGAGATATTTGCAAAGTTGAGTTCTGGGGGGGATGCTATTAGTGAAGAGGTGATGAAAATGCAATGTTAAGCCAATGAAAAGGTGTTGAGATGCATTACAGGATATGTGAGTCTGTTCATTAAAACATAATATATAAACTAGATGGAATGTGAGAAAAAAATATCCGTTCTTAATTATTTTCTCCAAGGCTAGTTTTCTGAGATCTGCCATTCGTCTTGTTCCTGAAGAAAACTAAGAAAAGTTGTTAGAGATGACTTTTTCACTAAACTTTGCGTGCTTGTGCATTCACTTGAAGCTTTTATTTTATTTCTAACCTTCTAAGGAATGTGGTTACACAGGGCAGAAAGATTTTCCTCAGAACTGATCTGTTTCCATAGAGAGAATGATGTATGGGAAGAAAAACTTTGATTAGAAGGCTCCAAAGACACATGTAAGAAAGGAGTTACCTTTCTTTCTACACAGTGACAAAACTGTTTTCTAGGAAAGTCAAGAAATTTAGCAGGTTTCACACATATACTATATGACTACTGATAAATCAGAGCTCAGTGATAACAGCCATAAACATAAGAATTGGAAGATTCAGGTAAATCAGTGGCACCTCAACTGAACCATGATGAATATGTGTCATATCTGTAGAGGAGATGTTTCTCAGGCTGTATGGTATTCTGAATCTAGAAAGAACAAGACATTTTTTACATGCCAAGGTGAAGATAACTGTGGAGCTAGAACTGAAATCCTGAATGGTATTAGTCTGTTAATAATGGAAATTTAGAGTATAGCATTGTTTTAATAGCTTTTGCAGTCCCTAAGGAGCCTCCATGACACATCTGTGCTCCTATTATTTCACCGTGCTCTGTGCAACATCATCAGATACAGATATTCAAACCCTGGTCAAGATGAGCATTCAGAAAGGTAAATATGAACATTTAAAAACAGCAGCAGCAACAACAACGAAACCTGAGGTGGAAATTCTAAAATCAATTCTCTCCATCCTTGTATCTCATTTCTAGTCTGCAAATGGTGTATGTCTGAAATTTATTTGAAGTGCCAGTAGGCTGTATAGGCAAAATGGCT
Organism: Ibidorhyncha struthersii; assembly: GCA_013398815.1. Taxonomy (NCBI): domain Eukaryota; kingdom Metazoa; phylum Chordata; class Aves; order Charadriiformes; family Charadriidae; genus Ibidorhyncha; species Ibidorhyncha struthersii. The sequence goes on along the minus strand of VZSZ01002504.1, from coordinate 139,700 downwards.
TATGCCTGAAAGTGAGAGCTCTATGGCTGTCTTAGTAGGTTAACTCTGCACAGCCCTTTCTTTTCCAAAAGCTTGAAAGGCATGAATTTGAATGCGTGTTTGTGAGGAAAGATAGGCTGCGACTAAGACATGTTACAGGTAATATAAATCTTTGTAACCTTCAGCAGCCTTCAAACTCCTGGAGAACAAACTCAAGGATAGCAGAGAAAGGAGGACTTGATATGGATAAAAGAGAGTATTGCAAGGAGCAAAGTTTGTGCGTACATTAAAAAGCTATTAATGATCATTTCTAACTATTTTCTTTTCCATAAACACTATATCCCGGGAATAATTTGTATCGTATTATTACTTGATCGAAATAATATTAGTACTTATGCACAATACTGTATTGCATTGGCACACAGAATGCATTTATAAAAAAATGGGCAAGGAACAAAAAACCCCACATATTTGTGGGATCTCATTTTTAAAATCTTGACTAGATGGAAAAGTTTTCTGCCTTTTTTTTTTTTTGTTTAGGAAATTTGTTTTTCTTTAGGTTTTTATTTGGATATCTTTCCTTTTGCAGACTTTTGAGAAGCAAATTATATAAGAACATAATGTTCCTTTAGCATAAATGAAGATTCCAGTTAATTTCTAATTCATTAATCATAGGAATGAAATTACCTGTAAGCAGTATTTTTTTTTTCAAATATTGAGTGTTGTAACCTCTATGAAATCTATAAATTTTTATAACAATATAGTAGACTTAGACCATTTTCACAGAGCATAAAAAATAATGATGTAAAGAAATAGGTGTGTTCCTTCTGTCCTTTCTTTCGTCCTGTTTGAATATTCCATGAATAGAATATTTTGGACCTTTGAAAATAAGCTATACAGCTTATTTAAAAAAAAAATAAAAAGACAACGTCAAATCATGGAGAAGGAAAAAAGGAAACAAAACAACTAAAAAGGAAACGGTGTAAAAAATCTAGTAAAGAAATAACATGCAAACAAGAGAGAGATATAAATGCAAATATGAATTAAAGCTTATTATAAATTTTGGATTTTTATTTATTAGCACAGTTCTCTGGAGAACAATCAAATATCTCTTGATATTCCTTTGATTTCTTTTGTGTTTTGCAATGTATGATTCAAGCTAAAATGCTCAGTTCATGGAAAACAGAGTGTTATTCATTGAAGAAGGAGCTAAGAATGTGGGCTTGTTTACATGATAATTTTGATTTTTCTTTTTTTTTTCTGTAAAGGATAAGCTGTGCAAAATGTAATCTTCCAAGTATGAACATCAATAAACAAAATCAATCACGTATGTTTTCAGTGCTCTCTGTAGAAGGGAGTATTGACAATTTTGGGGTATATTTCATCTCTGAAAAAAAATGCTGGATATTATCTATTCAATTATATCAACAAAATAAAATAATTCATAATGAAATATTGCCATTTTCCATTGACCTGCTACATTCAGTCACACAAAAACTCCCCCAAAGGAACCCTTTTTCTTTCTGCAGGATATCTGCTGACCTGTGACTTGGCTAAGGAATCAAAAAGACCCTCAAAAACCTTTCTCAGCTAGAAACAGTAAGTTTGAGATTATCCTGCAGAAGTTTGAGTGTTCAAATACAGTGCCACAGTAACAAATTTTTCTTGCACACAAACGGTTGTGGTCAATGGCTCAATGTTCAAGTGGAGACCAGCGACGAGTGGTGCTCCTCAAGGGTCGGTACTAGGACCCGTGCTGTTCAACATCTTTGTCGGAGACATGGACAGTGGGATCGAGTGCACCCTCAGCAAGTTTGCTGATGATACCAAGCTGTGGGGCAAGGTAGATACGCTGGAGGGGAAGGATGCCATCCAGTGGGACCTGGACAGGCTGGAGAAGTGGGCACATGCCAACTTCATGAAGTTCATCAAGGCCAAGTGCAAGGTCCTGCATGGGGGTCGGGGCAATCCCAAGCACAAATACAGGCTCAGCAGAGAATGGATTGATAGCAGCCCTGAGGAGAAGGACCTGGGGGTGCTGATTGATGAGAAGCTCAACGTGAGCTGGCAATGCATGATCACAGCCCAGAAGGCCAACCGTATCCTGGGCTCCATCAGAAGAAGCATGGCCAGCAGGTCAAAAGTGGTGATTCTGCCCCTCTACTCTGTTCTTGTCAGATCCCACCTGGAGTATTGCATCCAGCTCTGGAGCATCCAACATAGGAAAGACATGGACCCGTTGGAGCGGGTCCAGAGGAGGGACATAAAGATGATCAGAGGGCTGGAGCATCTCTCCTATGAGGACAGGCTGAGAGAGTTGGTGTTGTTCATCCTGGAGAAGAGAAGGCTCTGGGGAGACCTTATAGCAGCCTTCTAGTACCTAAAGGGGGCCTACAGGAGAGCTGGGGAGGACTTTTTACAAGGGCATGTAGTGATAGGTAATAGAAGAAGGGTATGGAAGAAGATAGATTTAGATTAGACATTAGGAAGAAATTTTTCACTCCAAGGGCGGTGAGACACTGGAACAGGTTGCCCAGAGAAGTTGTGGAAGTTCCATCCCTGGAGATGTTTAAGACCAGGCTGGATGGGGCTTTGAGCAACATGGTCTAGTGGAAGGTGTCCCTGCCTATGACAGGGGGGTTGGAATTCGATGATCTGCAAGGTCCATTCCAACCTAAACCATTCTATGATTCTATGATTAGGGCAGTAAATGCCCTGCTTCTCTGAGCCTGAAGGGGGAGGGTGGACTGCAGAGGAGCTGTGCAACCCTGTGAGTGCCCTCTCATGCCCACAGCAATAGTGGGAAGCACAGACAGAGGGCTGGACGTGAACAGACATCCTTGGGAACAAATTTTTTGCAGAAGTCCTCTTAAAGAAAAATACGGTAACTCCTCCTTTCTGATTGCAAGGTGAATGTTTCTTCCCTTTTCTTCTGCAAACTGGGCCAACAGGCTTGGAAGTTACTGTTTAACCAACAAAGTAGACTTGCAGAAATTTGCCTTGTTGTGTAGACATGTAAGTGTTTAACTATTTATTATTTGAAATCAATAAACAACAACATTGCTGAGAATCCGTGCTTTCTGTGTTTGTTTTGTCATAACGCCTTTTCAGTGTGAGTAAGCATTCCTAACCAGTGAACTGACATACTCTCTTATTACACCCACTGCTGAAAGTATGGCAAATAAATCTGGGGATATCATGGCATTAATACTAGTGTACACAAGATGTAATGGATCTAACTGACAGCAATATTTGCAGGTTTTATTTTTAGTTTGCTGACAATTGCCAGCAAGAGCCCTAGCATCAGTTGCCTATTTATGACAAGTTCCATCAGATTATCGTGGCTGTTGCAGAAAACACAAATCCTTGACAACAATAACACAGCTTTAATTAATTCAATTTAATTTCCTGTATGAGACCATTCTAATATGTGTGGATAAACCATTGACAGCTTTCATATGTCATTCGAATATCCCATTAAATAGCAATAAGAAGATAATAATCTGGGGACAGTTTACAAAACTGTTAAGGTCAATGATAAGACTTCCACTGACTTCGAAAACATTTGAAGGAGGTTTATATTATACCAATGATGATCATGATTAACATTTTGGTTTAGGCTTTGATATTATACTCCATCATATCTCATAACATCTGGATATAAGATAAGTGAATAAAAATATTTTTTATTTTCTTTCACTGTGCTTATTTAAATCCACATTAAGGACAGATCCATTGTAGCTGTTCATGGCGAAGGGTCAAATAAAGCAAGGATTAATTTCACTTTCTCAGAGTTTTGTTAAAATATACAAAGCCTAAGCTTGCATGAAGGGTGTCCTTTTATGATGCAGCTTGCACCGAAGGATATTGAGCGCAAGGGACAACATCAGCAGGAAGATCCACTCAGCTTTCGGAGGGGTTTTAGGTTCCTCAAGGCTTTTCTTAATTTTACAATGCAGGCTTTTCTCCAAACCTTTTTTCTCTGCATAGCATCATTACCAGAACACCAGTAAAATCTGTGATTATAATTTTCTTCAGCCTTTTTCTTAAANGCCCTCTTAGCTGCTATTGTATTCAAACTGATCAATGAAAAAATTAGCTAAATCAACTTTTCTTCTGCATTTACTACTTTGTAGAGTTCAGGCATTTGTTCCTCATCCTTTTTTATTATTATTATTTTCTGGTTTTATTATCTTCACTCCTCCCCCTCTCCCCCAAAATGGTTCACTACTGGTCAGATCCTTTGTGCTTTCCCAAAATCTCAGTAGGATTTATGGAATCCATCCCCCTATCACTTATACTCTGTATGTCCATGAACGTCTTCTACTATAAGCTGGACTGCTCCTAGGAAAAACACAGATACCCAGTTCTCATCTAAAAACTCAGCTGGAAGGGAAAGCTGATTGATATGGTAGTAAATTTAGAATTACTTAATAAAAGTGTCTCTAAAGATTAAAAATAACACATTTTCAAAATTTTTCCAAATATTCATGCAGGAAGTTTGTCTTTTTATATGTAAATTTCCCAGTAAAATTCTGTTAAATAGTGATGCATTTACTGTAAACACTAAAATACAGTAAAGGGTGATATAATATTCAAGGATAGGGGAGCAGAAATCAGTGTTTATACCAGTGACATAATATGTTTATTTCTGTGAAACAAGCAAATCCCAAAATATCAATACTTAGTGCAAGGTAACAGCATTTTTTTTTGGAAGGAATTCAGTATTTATTTTGCATATTTATTTGTAATGTTAAAGAGAAACAAGTAAAGCGTGATTGCAATTCATTTAGATATTTGTTACATGCAGGAACTATAACCCAGGACATAGTAAAAATATATTTGTGAATGTAATAAACCTTGCAACAAATTTTCCACTGTTTTTTGAAAAGGTGAGTAGCACGTATGCTAAGTCGTGAAGTACAAATCACATAGGAAAGCGGTGGAGCTGTGGAATAAAAGCACTGTAGCAATAATCATTCTTTTGTATAACTGCTCAAAGAAATACACTTGTCAAATCTGTAGCAACATGAGACTGAAAAAAATAGTACTTTCATATGTGAAAGCTATGTGCTGTTTGAGCCAGATAATCTTTTAGTGAATCAGAATTATGGACCTAAAGCTCGTTAATTGTCCTGAGAAACAGGTACACAATGCAAATGTTATGGTTATCAATTTCATTATGCTTAATGAAAACTAAACAAATTCTAGTCTTTAAGAAACATGGTGTTACTAGAAAAAAAGACCTTCAGTGCTAGGTAGACAGTGCTTAAATGTGTAATTTTTGCTGCATGTACTATAACTAAATATGTAATTTTGTGAGAAGCTTTTTTAAAAAGTAGAAATAAACATTCTGATATGCCTAGCTTGTGCCTAAATTTTGTCGACCTACTGTACCAGCTACTGTAAGCATCAGTAGGATACTCTTCACACAGTTTTAAGTTCTCTGTGAGTGCTTATCACAACTATCTTAGGAAGCCAAATTGCACTGTGGCACCAATTGATGTAAAGAGGTCCATTTCTTTTCCTAGGACATGGAAAATTAAAATCTAAAGCTAAGCAATTAGCTGACACTAGCCATCTTTAAATGGTTAAGCTTTGGGAAGAGCAACTCATTTTCACATATGCTTAGTATTAGGATCTCTTTCATCCCACGATAAGTGCCTAAAAAATAATTTGTAGTTGTTTATTTGGATCTCTATATTTGATAAACGCACTCTGGGGAAAAAAAAACAAACATCTGTTTTTGTCTTTTTGTATAAGAGAAAATAATGATAGTATCTAAAATAAGTAGGTTGAACTATTAAGCATCTTAACATGGATGCTTATGTTTAAGTAGGATAACGGCCATTCTCGTGTTAAGCTTACTTTCTGGGACCTGGTATCTACTTCCACTGTGCTAAAGGGGCCCAAAAAAGTAAGAGCTGATCCATGACTTACATTGTTAGCAAGGAAATCTAAGAAATAATTTATACTTTAAATCGCCTATATAATCAACAGAAAGGTGTAGATAATATTGTAAGCCTTCAAAAGAAAGAGAGCTCTGATTAATTTACTCTGGTGAATACAATCCTCCCCATGCAATTTTTTTAAAATATGTCCATTGATTAAATAGTGAATATCAAGGAAACTTTTAAAAGCAATATAGTTTCAAAAGGCAGCTGCAGTTTTCATGCAGGTGTTCATATTAGATTGGACTTTACTTCTCTTTTCTATTTCAGAAAATTATTTTTTATTCTTTTTACATTACACTATACATGGCAACATATTTAAGTATTTTCACACTATCTAACCATTTCCTGGGGAAACTAATATTATCACAGCTGTGGACCACAGATATGACGTTTTGTAGATAAGAAGTTATTTCACTCATTATTTAGCTGAAAGAAAAATCTCAGTTGAACCGCAAATTAAAATTTGAAGCCTTAATTTATTTTTTTCAGTTTAGCAGTTATTTAAAAAAGAAAACAAAGTTTGGAAAAACCTTCTACAGCATATTATTAATATCCTTAAGCTCTACATCAGGCTAAGATTGTTAAAAAAAACACCCTTATGAAAGCTACAGATTAATTCTTGGGAAAAACAACTCTTTTTGTCCCCTTGTTTCTGATGTATACTTATGACTGTCATTTAAAAATGTTGGCAACTTAGAAAACATGTTGACTTCATAGTTCTTTTACAACATCAGTTGTAAAACTGACAAAGACACAAACAGAATACTAGAAATTATTATGGAATGGACAGTGAACAAATACATGCATCATCTCTGTCTTGCCTGCTTATGATTTTTTTCCACTTCAATAATAAAAGGATAAAATAATAAAAAAATAATTAAGAAAAGTTTAACAATAAATGGCATTTTGATGAGTATTCTTCAACTGAAACAGATTCTTCAGTTTAAATAACAGATGTTTGAAGCTGTTGTGGTTTGGGCTGGACTGGCCACTGAGACGAATGACAGATGCTCTTCCCCCAACTCTTTCTGCAAGGACAGGAGGGAGAGAGGGAAAAAGACTTATGAGTTTAGAAGAAACTAAACTACTTTAATGAAATATTAATAATAAAACAAAAAGAAAATAATGAAAATATATACAAAAACAGATCAAGCTTCCAGGGTGACAATCATGTCACCAGCAGACACTGGGAAAGTCCCAGACTGGACTCAGCAATGGGCGGGATTCTGGATCTGGATTCAGGAACGCATAGATCGGGATCAAAGGCAGATGAGCAGAGTCATCCTCGGACACCAGCCATTGAATGAAGAAAGAGACCTGACCCTTTGATCACTCAGCTTTTATACTGAGCATGAGGCAGATGGGATGGAATACCCTGTTGGTCAGTTTTGAGTCATCTGTCCTGTCCACTCCTCCCTGCGGGTGCGACTCCTCTATGTTTTTCCAGTTCCAACCTTCCAACAGGGCAAATAACAAAGTGAGCCAGCCTTGGTTGTTATAGCAATAAGTATAAGCAAGAGCCTCTCTGCATACCATTCCTTGGCATAAATGATAAATAATCAAGTCTTATCACTCTGAGAACGAATAGTGTCTCCACAATAGACTTAATTTCAGAGAGTTCAGTTAGTTAGAAGAGACAGCTGCAAAGTAAAATTACTGAACAGAAAATTGGTTCTGTTTTACAACAAACTGGGACAAAATATACACTTATAAAACCCAGGAACTTTATACAGAAGGTGAACCAAAAATCAGTGTATGTTATATCACACAGTGCATGAACTTGAGAGTATTACATGATGGAAGCTTAAAACAAATGTGAATGATTTTTCATGTGTAGCACCTGCGTAATTTGCCTCTGATACATGTTGCCAGAGGTGGTGTAGATATGAACAGTGTGAATCTTTGAAAAGGGTAAGAGAAATTCATGGAAGATAGGTCAGCCAGGATTATTCTATTATCATACAGATGATAACAGGGGTTCTAACAAACCATATGATTCAGGTCACCCCTGAACCACGTACTTAAAAAAAAAAAAAAAGAAATTGTCTTGTTTTACTCTGCCCTAAAGACACTATATGACCTCCATCGAGATTTGTTCTGAGCTGGTTCTTCGGCTTCAGCTAAGACCATATATGAATACTGCTGAATATTTTCTTACGTGCAATAGTGAACTCTGTCTCTGAACTAGTATGTGAGTGTTACTTGGTACAGATAAGCATAAAAAATCATTGCTGTCCAGCCTTGTACTGCTTGTACTTGTCTGACTAGAAATGCTCCACGTCATTCTTTCCTATAAGAAGTACAGCAATTCAAACTGTAGGAGTTTTCTTGGGGGGTTCTTCATCTTATCACGTTTATTACTGAGAAATAAATGATAAATGTCTCCTATCTCCTCCACCATGTAATGCTGCAAATACCTCCCAGTTTGGACTACCAAGAGGAAGTTTATTTCATATTTAACATAAACTCTTTTACACGCGATTCTCTCTTTATGCCAAAAAACAGTTAAAATGCATGTTAAATCTTAGGACCAACATGCAAACAAATGGGTGCTCCTGTTATTGAGGTTTTAATTATGCTGTATTTTGTCCTCTGAAAACTTCTGAAATATTTATGAAATTTATTGCTCTTCAGTTTCTTTTTTTTTGCTTCTTTTCAGTGGTTTCTAAACTCCTAAGAATATTACTTACATAGGATTGTAGGTTATAACAAGTTCTCTCATTCATTGCTTCTCTTACACAAGAAAAAAGTGTCCAAAAGACTGCTTTCACTTTCATTTTCTAAATATGACACCTTGTGACATCCTGCCGGTGTGAGCTAGCATGTTCTCTGCTCTCAGAAGTTTCTAGGAACATTATATGTCCCTACCAAGTGTCCTCCATGTTACCTTATTTTTCCTTTTTTTTTTTTATTTGTTTACTTGCATTTTCCTTCATTTAAAAAAAAAATACTATTTTTGAATAGGCACTGATTTGGCTAGACAGTCATTCAAGCAGAATATTTTAATCCTTATTCTGTCTGATTGAGTTGAAACATTTACATCTCACAGTCCTTCCACGCTATTGTTCTTGGGTTATGTTTTCTCAGATATAATTCTGGAGGTGAAAGCTAATTTATAGAAATTATAAAGAATGTTACATTCTTAGGAAAAAGCTTTCATTATTATGCATCTGGTCTTTTTAGTGGAAAGTTATGTTTGCTGGAGACTTTTTGACCTGTTGTAAGGGAGAGGTTCATCACTCCATCACGTTACTGGAAATTCTGGCAGGTGACAAAAAAGATGGAAAACAAAGTGCACACAAATGTTACTCATTATTACTGCTTTCTTATGTTTTTCTTCTGTCTGTTTTTTCTTCTCATTAATTCTACATAATTTTTCTGTTCATTCATCCAGGTGCAATAATAACTGTTCCTTTTTCCAAGATACCCTTGAATTTCAGTCACCAGTTTCCCTCAGTATTTCTGACCTTTCTTTGCTATGTAAACACAATAGAAGAAATTTTAGATGAGAAGTCTCTCCAGATGTAATGTTAATTTTCCCACAGTTACAGGCCATTTTTTAAGAGGCTTCCCCAAAACAATTAGTAAGTAGGTGACAAAACTCCAAGGGAATAATGACTATGTGAACTCTTCTACTCTTTTTTTTTTTGTTGTTCTAGATCCTCGTAGTTTGCTTAATTTCCACAAATCAGGTATGTCATTCACTAATTATCTTTCTATTGCTATTATTTTTTTTAATTGATTTTAACTTGTTTCAGTATAAACTTCCTCAAATAGGATATGATGCAAAACAACAGATTTCAGCAGATTGCATGCACTAGATCATAGAATTGTAGAATGATAGAATGGTTTGTTATGAAAGGGACCTTTAAAGATCATCTAGTCCAACCCTCGGCCTTGCGCAAGGGCATCTTTTACTAGATCAGATTGCTCAGAGCCCCATCCACCCTGGCCTTGAACACTTCCAATGATGTAACTTCCATAACCTCTCTGGACAACCTGTTCCAGTGTTTCACCACCCTCATTGTAAAAAATTTCTTCCTCATGTCCAGTCCAAACCTACCCTCTCTCAGTTTAAAACCTTTACCCCTTGTTCTAGTGCAACAAGTCCTGGTAAAAAGTCTGTCCCCATCTTTTGTGTAAGCCCCCATTAAGTATTGAAAGGCTGCAATAACGTCTTGCCAGAGCATTCTCTTCTCCAGACTGAACAACCACAGCTCTCTGAGCCTTTCTGCACAAGAGAGGTGTTCCAGATCATTTTTATGACCCTCCTCTGGACCTGCTCTAACAGGTTCGTGTCATGCTTGTGCTGGGGGTCCCAAAGCTGTATGCAGTAATCCAGGTGGGGTCTCATGAGAGTGGAGTAGAGGGGCAGAATCACCTCCCTCGACCTGCTGGCCATGCTTCTTTTGATACAGCCCAGGATAAAACTGGCTTTCTGGGCTGCAAATGTACATTGCTGGTTCATGTCCAACTTTTTGTCCACCAGTATCCCCAAGTCTTTCTCTGCCGGGCTGCTCTCAATCCCTTCATTCCCCCAGCCTGTGTTAATACTGGGGATTGCCCCAACTCAGGTCCAGGACCTTGCGCTTGGTCTTGTTGAACTTCATAAGGTTCATGGGGTTCCAATCCTCAAGCCTGTCAAGATTCCTCTGGATGACATCTATTCTCTCAAGTGTATCAACTGCACCACAAACTTGCTGTGAGTGCTCTTAATCCCACTATGTCATTAATAAAGATATTGGACAATATCAGTCTCAATACAGACTGCTAAGGGGTACAACTCATTCCTGGTTTCCATTTGGACAGTGAGCCCTTTACTGTAACTCTTTGGATACAGCCACCCAGCCAATTCCGTACCCATGAGATAGTCTATCCATCAAATCCATATCTCTCCAATTTAAGGACAAGGAGGATAGGAAGGTTAATATACAATTCTGTATTCTATTTGCTGGGTCAGTTACATGATCTCCACTGTTTTTAACACTAGACTACTAGATAACTTCCCAGATTAAAAAACATACAAAGAAACTACTATTATTTATAGGACTACTCTTGCAACTTCCGATACAAATTATTTCACCAACTGTTTAATTTAGTATGTTGCAAATTCCAATGAATCCAATACCTCTGTAAGCCCAGAAGAACAAATAGCAAAAAGACAGATAAGAAACAGATATCAGTATTTGCAGACAGACAAATTTTCAGGAGACATTAGTTCACATGCAGTCCATTGTATGTGCAAGAAACAGTTGTGATTTGGGCAAATGTTGAGAATTCTTTCTGGAAATAAAATATAAATAAACTAGGCAATTGTGAGAAACCTTAGTATATAAGTTTCCCTTCTTCAAAACCGTCCTTGAGAAAATAACCCAGTGCATCTATTTCCTGATAGAATTACACCACCACCACCAAGAAATGGTAAGGAAATATTTCTTGAGATACTGCATGACAAACCACACACATAGCTCTGAAGCCACACAGACACTTCTCATCCTTCATAAAGCACAGATCTACAGAGATTGAGGGTGTATGAGAGACTGGAAATTCAAATACTTGGCTCAAAGCTTGCTTGGTATCTCTGCAAGGTGCAAACGACCGTGTATCTTTGCAAGGTGCAAACAACCGGCACAGAAGACCATTCTCCTGCAAATCAGGACAGCAGAAGACCACTCTCCTGCAAAACGTCTGGGCCAGACTGGCAGCCTGCCAAGGTCTTTACCTGGTGTATAAAAAGACCATGGAAACAAGCTGCGGTGTGCACCCGCCACCGAAGTATTGAAGACCGAGGACCAACGAGACGTCGCTGGATCCATGGTGGTGACTATCCTTTGCTTATCTTTCTGAATGCTTGCTTGGTTTCCTTCTAATATTTCCTGTCTTTCCTATCACTCCATTCCTCTGTACCTGTTCAATAAAAAGGGCCCGATTGGCGGCATTTGACCTCGTTTGCGTCTCAGTCTCACTCTTGGGATAGTTACGAACCTCCCCCGAGCCCGAAATCGGACCGGGACTTGACAGGGTGAAAACAGTATGTTATGTGAAATATGGCATGAGATCCAGACACTGTGACTAGGATTGACCTTACCCCAGCTTTGATCAATTTGAAGTGAAGCATCTACTTTAAACTATTTTACTAGATTCCCTTCAAAACCAGTGAACTTGAATTTCCTGGTCAATCTTATGGCTTTGAATGCATTGTTTCCCACTGCGGTCACCTCTGTCTCCAATAGCTACAAAAAGGGCCTAGATTGATATAGTTCAGAATCCTAACTTTTTTTTTTTTAGGGTTTTTTTTTAAGCTTTTTTTTGGTTTGTTTTTAGTTTTTAGTTGTTTGAAAGCAAATTCTGCCTCAGAAGTATTGCATCTACATCTACATGCTTAGATCAGACAGCGCAGTGGTGAAAAGATCCAGGTAGCATAGCTGTAGAGTGATTGTGCTATGCATCCAGCATAGCTGTTTTACAAGCTCAGTCAGAATGGAGTGATTTAAAATGGTGCCTTTAAATTTTGGCTAACCTATGATATTGCAGCTGCAGGCATTTTTTTTAATGTCCAGGCTAATAAGTCAAGTTTCACATTCTCAGAGTTCATAATAAAACCATAAAGAAGCCATGAGCGTTGCCAGTTTGCTCAGAGAAAGAGGTTTTTCATTCTCGTTTGTGACATCAGCTTCCCAGTAATAAGGTAATACTCCACTACACAGCATTTTTCACAGCCATAGTTTATTTCTGGCTTCTCACATGCTAACAAATTATCATGCAGCATGAACTATATTGAAGGGCTTAGGCCAGAACACAACAGGAAGATGAAGCAGGGAAGCTAGTCGGTCATGACCTGAACACAGTGATCTGGGTCACAATTACACAGAGATTAGAGGCAGTTAAAAAAAAATAAAATAAAATAAAAGATGTAGCATCTGCTGAAGCATGAATTCTTAATAAAAAGAAAAAAAGAATAAAATATAGCTCAGAAAGAATAAAGTCTTCCTCTAGACCTACATGATTTCACTTTGGGAAAATGAAGAGCTTGGCTTTTCGCTCTGTCCTTCACTCTGTCCTGTTGGAGTGAGGAGCACAGTGGTGAGATAGCCCAGAGCAAGGCTCTAGGCGACCAGAACAATTTGAGCAACAACAGGGACCTCCTCCAGTTTTTGATGAGTGGCTAAGTATTTATATGTGCTCGTTTCATAGAATCATAGAATAATAGAATTGTTAGGGTTGGAAGCGACCTTTAAGATCAAGTCCAACCATTAACCTAACCTGACAAAACCACGTCTAAACCATAACCCCAAGTACCGCGTCTACCCTTTTTTTAAAAACCTCCAGGGATGGTGAATCCACCACCTCCCTGGGCAGCCTATTCCAATGCTGGATAACCCTTTCAGTGAAGAAATTTTTCCTAATATCCAGCCTAAACCTCGCCTGGCTTAACTTGAACCCATTTCCTCTCATCCTATCCCTTGTCACTTCCTTTGCCTTTGATCATTTACAAACATCTGTACCTGATTTTCATTTATCATGCCTTCCCCACTATCTTATCTTCATTTTTCTTTCCACAATGCTAATGTAGCTAACTAAAGTCATTACTAACAGAATTACTTTGACATGTCTTCTGCTATGATATCCACTTTGTTGCATATTTTAAAGCCAAGGCAATTGCACAGGGTGATATAAAAAGGAGAGACCTCACAGCCAACAAAACAGGGCTGAAAGGGGCCCACCTCAAGTGCATGCACACAAATAAGGAAAGACCTATATGACAGCATGATGGGGGAAGCTATCATACCTTCTTTGGGAAATGAGCACAACTGGAGTGCCTGCATGTTAATGCATGCGCACAGGGAAGAAACAGGAGGAACTAGAAATCTGCCTGCAGTTCCAATCTCATTTGGATGACAGAAAGTGCTGTGGTGGATAGGCTTTTTTCGAAGGACAGACTGGGATGGTGAAGAGAGGGAGTTGCCATTTCTGTGAAAAAGCAGCAGCAATGCATAGAACTCTGTGTGGGGTCACCTGAGGAGCCAGCTGGGAGCTTATGGGTCAGGATTACTGGACGACCAACATGGGTGACAATGTGGTGTCTACCACAGATCATGTGACAAGGAAGAAGTAGATGAAACCTGGCTTCAACTGGAAGAAGCTCCATGGACAAGGAAAGAGTAGTGGGTGTTTTTACCTTTACTTTAGTAAGGCTTTCAACACTGCCTTCGGTAACATCCTTCTAGACAAACTGAAGAAGTATGGACAAAATAAATGCACAGTAATGTGAACTGACTACTGTCTGAACTGTTTGTCTTAAATGATTGTGGTCAGCAGCACAAAGCCCAGCTGGAGGCCAGTTAGTGTACCTCAGGGTTCGAAACTGGAACCAACACTCTTGAATTGCTTCACCAATGACCTGGGTAATATGACACTCTCAACACATTTTCAGCTGATACAAGACTGGGTGGAGTGATGGATACACAAGATGGGGTGTGTTGCTGGGTGGAGTGATGGATACACAAGATGGGGGTGCTGCTATTCAAAGGGACCTTGACAAGCTGGAGAAATGGGACCACAGGAAGGCTGAGTGGGACCCTATCAGTGTGTATAAATGCCTGGGGGTTGTAAAGAACAGGGATGCAGACTCTTAGCGGTGCTCAGTGACAGGATGACAGTCAGTGTGCATGAACTGAAATCCGGGAAATTCCACTTCAACATAAGAAAAAAACTTTTCTTTTTTTTTTT
>VZSZ01002504.1:30211-125014 GCA_013398815.1 Ibidorhyncha struthersii | reverse complement strand
TTTTTATAGTAAGGGTGACCAAGCACTGGCACAGGTTACCTAGAGGGTTTGTAGAGTCTCCATCCTTGGAGATATTCAGAACTTGACTGGACATGGTCCTGAGAAACCTGCTGTAATTGACATTGCTCTGACCAGGGGTTTGGACTAACTGATCTCCAGAGGTCCATTCCAACCTAAACCATACTGTAGTTATGTTAAATAATCATACAGCCTCTGAGTCTACCTTCTCTACAGAGAATACGTGATTTGGTGGACCATAATAATTCTGAGAATTTGAATTGAAGACTATAGCATCACTGTACATCCTATTATACAACAATGTGAACCACTCATGACCATGGAAATGGATTCCATATAGTCACAGGGTAGTTCACCAGTCTAGTCTGTGAGAGGGATGCATAAATCATAACAGAATTGCATTAATGATCCACTCTGAATGGTGTACTCTTTTTGGACACAAAGCACAACCAGAAACTTTCATTCTGAATTACTTTTCTTTTTTTTGGTGAAAGGAAAAAAAAAAAAACAAAGCAAAGGAAATCAAGTCTCCTGGGGAGAGCACACTGCGTGTCTTTTCAATAGCATGGTGCATTTGAAATGAACATGAAATAGCTAGGGTTGGTTGTTTTTTTTTTCAGGAAAAAAAGTGAGATGCAAATAAAAAAAGGAAATAAAGCAACTGCATATACAACATTTACAAAATGGAAGAAGAGTGTTTAGACAGAGATAACAAACCACTAGTGTCTTTTTGTCTCATTCCAGACATCATTTATTTGCTGTTGATTCTTTCTTTGTTTCTTTCTATTTTCCCTTGTTTTTCTTTTCTTTATTCCCAAAGATGTAGGGACATGTCAGATATATCAGTCACAAATATGTGTGGGATATCATGTGACAATTTATTATGTGCATGAGGAAGAGTGAATTGACAAATGACAATTCCTAACTACTGTTTAGTATTATTATGATTAAATTGCCTTCTGATAGAATAAAATCCAGTGATTGCTACTTGTCCTGGTTCCAGCAGGGATGGGATTAATTTCCCCAGGGATGCGGCAGGGGACACAGGTATTCCATCCCATGTGAGCCATGCCCAGGTGATAGGGGGGAACTGGCCGGGGGAGGGGGCAGGACGTCGCTGCTCGGAGCGGGCTGGGGCAGTCCAGGTCCGGTCGGTGAGCGGCGGTACTGTAATCGTGCTTGTATATTCCTTTGTCGGTGTTATTGTTTTTCTATTTCCTTTGCTGTTCTGTTAAACTACCTGTATGTCAAACCACAAGTCTTGCCTTTTTCTTCCGATTTTCCCCACGGCTGGGGGCGTTGAGCGAGCGGCCGCGTAGTTCTTTGTTGCCGTCTGAGGCCAAACCCCGACACTACTACATCATAACTTTTTTCCCCCTGGACTGTTAGTTCCAGTGTTAATCTGCTTTGAAAATCTCTATTATAGTAAACTAGGCTACTTTATTTTATTTTACATTTATTTTATTTTAATTTTGTTTTATTTTATTTTAATTTATTTATTTCTGATTTTACAGTATCTGCAAAGGTGTCCGAAGGTGAACCTACAGTTTCAGCCAATACTGTCTTTGTTCTTCTTGTAACAGAACTATAAAAGAGCAATTATTCCTATGAAACTACTTTTGATTTCTTCAGTCTTAAGAGAAATGGTAGTATGACTGAAAACTATTCCAGAAACAGTCAGTGAGTGAGCAAGTAAGAAGAATGAAGTTACTGAGTTATGGGCTACCCGTTTTATGGGTAGCCACAGAGTGCTAGAAAATGAAATTTGCTAAAGGGAAGGCTTATAATGCTAATATCCAAGTAGAAAAGACAATATATTCCAGAACGTTTCTCAGTACTGAAAAGCCAGCTTGTAAACTTATACTCTGATTAATCAAACCACTAGACAAAATGGAAGTAGTACTTAGTACTTAAATTGGGAAGGTGGATCCTTAGCCTCAGATAGAAAGTTTGCTGGTATGACTTGTATAATGAACTGTGTGAAGAGAGAAGCTAACAGAAAGGAACCAAACACCGGTGTTTGTATCAGTAGGAGATGTAAGAAAGTAATGAAGAAACACACTCATCAGAGAAACTGAAATGAAGGAACAAGACAACATGTAGTCACAGGAAGTAATTTTTTTAGAAAATGAATTTTGGTATCAGGATAAAATAGAATGAAACTGTGAAATGGTGGGAGCACCTTAACTTGCATCACATGACTTTTTTGCAGTTAAAAGCTTACCTATGGTCCCAAGTAATAACCCAGTGTATATTCTTTCTAGCTTTACTTAATCTTGTAGGCAGCTTCTTAGCTTTATTGCTTTTTCATACCAAACTTTCAGCAGCATTTAAGTGCAGAAGTTCTGTAAGAACAGTTATGTCCTACAGTGTAAGCTCTTTTGCAGTGTAAGGACACCATAGGGGACATTAGCAGAACACACAATAAACCTTACAGAAACATTTGCCTCATAGACTAAACTAATTTAGCTCCTGATTAAGTATGTTTATTTACTAATAAAGCCACCTCTGGAAAAGGAAAAAGCAAAGCAAAACAAAACAAAACAAAACAAATATAAAAACACCACAACCAAAAAAAACCACAAAATAAAGAAGGCTAAATTGAAGGGACGTAATGGGATTAAACAAAAGTGTCCATAAGAAGGTATGAAAATGAAGAGACATGATCCCCCACACGAAAGAGAAGCATTAAAAGGGCATTCAATACCCTGAATAAAGCATTAATTGAACTAGTAAAGAGAGAAAGCAATGAACAAAATTTTGACTGAGGGTTATTATTTAGTGGTAGAAGAGATCCACATCTTCTGGGGCAGTCTAGAACCCTATATGTCAGCATGAAATGTACGCAGCTCTTAGTATAAATACTTTTAAAATACACACCGTTATAGCTGCAATGCTCTAGAAGTGGCTGTAATGGATGTAACTCTGTGCCTTCACACAAGTCTTCATTAGAACCAAAATGGTTTTGAGCAAGTACATAGGCTACAGGCACAGACTTACTTGAAGAGAAGAGGATTCAGCCTCCATCCTTGATCACAGGTCCACCCTCAGCTGTGTTGAACGACTGGCATAGTCATGTGCTTTGGAAAGACTAACACTCAACACATTCAATGCAGTGAAATTAAATGTACTTCCCTACTGCATTTAACAAAGACTTTTGAATTCATAGGAGTGCTAAAATGTCTTCTGTAAAATGCCTCTACAGAGATTAAGAAACAATCTGCTTAGCATGTTGCCACCAATTGTCACCATTTAAGAGTGACAGGTTAATGTGC
Organism: Ibidorhyncha struthersii; assembly: GCA_013398815.1. Taxonomy (NCBI): domain Eukaryota; kingdom Metazoa; phylum Chordata; class Aves; order Charadriiformes; family Charadriidae; genus Ibidorhyncha; species Ibidorhyncha struthersii. The sequence continues at coordinate 121,721 of VZSZ01002504.1, read as the reverse complement.
ATATATACACACGTGAAACTAAAGTGTTATTTAGATAAGTTATGAAAAATACAGAAAGCATTTGTTTGTCACCAATTATTTATTAAGTTCTTCAGAACTGATAATCAGGTGATCATTTGCCAGAAAAAAAATCAGTAACTGTGTCAAAAACATCAATTTAGCAATCAGGAAATCAACTTTAGCACTTCTGTTTGTTTGCTCTTCTCTGATTACCTGAAAGGCCTGTTCCAGGATAAATCACTGAGTTTGTTTTTATTTTGCCCAATGTGTGATGAATCCGAATGAGCTTTTGAAGGGATTTGAAATGTTTGTTTACAGTTTCCCCCGGTCAGGTATTCTTTTCAGGAACTTTGCCTCATTATTTCTTTTTCATCTGACTTTTCAGCTTAACCAACAGGTTAACTGTACTCTATTGGATATAGTACAACATATCAGTTCCACTTTACACATACAAGAACAGAACTTTTCTTGCAAAATATCCACAGCAAGCAGATCCTGTCCAATGTTGGGTTTTTTTTTGTTTGGTTGGTTTGGTTTGATTTGTTCCTCTTTGTTTGAAATTTTGGGGCTGGAGTGGAAAATATCCCTACCTCATATTTAATGTGTATAATTAGCCCTCTAGTGTCCTGTGTCCCTTTTTCTCTTCAAACCCTCTGCATCTTTTGAGATTCAATTATTTCTTAAGGTGCAATTTGTATGACTTGATGCTGACATATGAGCTTCTTTATAGATAATAAGGAGAAATAAGCACTTCAAAGGTGGGATTCACCTGTCTTCTTTTCACTGCATCCTTTTACAAATTTGATGTAAATGTCTACATATGTTCACAGAAATTCCATCCCAGCTAGCTGAGGGTTAATGGCAATGACACCCAAAAGTTCCCAAGGGTTAGGGATATGCTGTCCAGCGTATTCCTCTGCTCCCAGTGTTGCTTGTCTTCTTGCTGCTTTCTTGCTTCTGCATTCAACAAAATGTTCTGCTTATTTGCAGCCCCCTGCAGTTAATCTTTTTTTTTTTTTTTTTTTTTATCTTGGAAATTCTGTTACTTGGGTCACTGTTGACATGTTTTCCCATTTATTCTGCATGCAGCTACACAAATCCTTGCCCCTTTGGCTTTCACATTGCTCACATATGTGCATAAAACTCATGTGGCTATGTCTCATTGTTACAAGATAGTTACATACTGGGTTTGGCTACACTATTTTAGTAGATTATATTTGGTTTAAAGTAAATCCATTCTATCTTGATTATTGCATTATAATTTATAGGTATCACAGGCCTCTGTTTTTGCTACATACTATCTATTTTCCTTGATTCTCTCAGGATTTTAAACACCACAGTCTCATGGTCACTGCTGTCAAGATTGCTCTTGACCTTCACATCTTCAGCAGTTCTTCATGATTTGTGACTAAAAGCTGAAGCAATGTATAACGTCTTATACCTGACTCATTATGTGCTTCAAGAAATTTTCTGCAAAACAGTTCAGAAATCTCTTGTATTGTTTGTACTCAGCCCTGTTACCCTTTGAGCAGACACCGAAGGGACCTGTAATTGTGAGGGTTTTTTTCCAGCTTTGTAAAGAAGGCTTCATATAACTTCCTTTTCTTTATCAGGCTTTCTATAACAGATTCCCATCTCATTATCACTCATTCTGGTCTCTCCTCTTACCTTTACCCATGATGAACTGCTCAAGCAGCTTATTCCCATTTCCAAAGCTTCCAGCACTCCAGCCAATGCAAAGGCATTGAGTGCAACCCCTCTTCCTCATTTTCTTCACCTATCTTTCCTGAAATATTTGCACCCAGCCACTAAGGCTCTAGTCATGCAAGCTATTCCACTACCTCTCTGTAGTCCCAGTGAGGTCATAGCTCTGCAGCTGTGGACAGACTTTTTGCTTCTCCTGTTTGTATCCCATGCTGCATGTGTTTGTATGCAGGTATTTGAGATGGACCCCAGCTGTGCTGCTTTCACAGGGAAAGTGCAAGAACCTGCCCCATCATGCAGTGCCCTAGGCAGTTCTTCATTACCCCTCCGTATCTTTGCTTCTTTTCAGATGATGACAACCCTTCCCCAATGTACCTACTTTATCCTCTTGTCCCATTTGCCAGATGGATCCTGTCCCTTGTAAGCAATACTTTCTCCTCAAAGAGGGTCCCATTGTCATAGTAGCCAAAGCTCTGTCTCAGCACCAGTCACCAGACCAGGTGTTGATATGCTGGTGCATCCACTTCTGCCTCAGCCTTTCCCCCTTACTGAGAACACCACCTGGGCCTCTAGCTGGAGTAACTGTCCCTACTACTCACAGTCCTTTGCTTTCTTCCTGGTTCCAGAACTCTGTAATGACTCTTGACATGTGCAGGTTTGCCCCTGGCAGTGTCATTGATGCCTACATGGATGAGCAGCAAAGGAATAGTCAAAAGGCTGGACAAGCTTTGTCAGTCTTTCTCTGAGAGAGGCAAGAGGCAACCAAGTGGCAAGCAGCAAAACTTCCAAAACATCAGCTTACATCAACAGGTGGGTGCCTCCATCAGAGGGTATCTCCAGTCACTGTCACCTTCCTTTTCTTCTTTGGTTCAGGCTGAGATGTCTCTGATGCCTGCATAAGTGGAGGTCATCTTTCTCACCAGTTCCCAGGGCACTACACCTGTTCAGTAACTGCAGAACTGAAGAAAGAGAAGGAGCTTTGCAGTATTGCCAGAAGTCACAAGTTTCTAGCCTACTTCATTTTGGGTGCCTTCATCCACTGCTCCCTGTTAGGGTAATCTCCAGCTGTTTCTCTGTTCTTGGACCAAGGGCTGGGACTGTTGGCTCTGTTTGGTCTTTGAAGACCCTGTGAATGTTCTGTTCATCCTCCCTGATGGTGTACAGCTTTCTCTCCTCCTCCCGCAGCCCTTTCAGCTTGTGACTCAGCCCCTCAACCAGAGCATATCTCCCACAGGGGAGGCCACTGCTTAGTCCCTGAAGAGAGGCACCAGGCACTGCTAGGGCACTCCCAGAGCAGCATGCACTGCTAGAGGCACGGATAACAACATTCTCCCTCAGGGCAGTGTCTGATTCTGACATGGTGGGGACAGTTATTTCACCTGGTGTTGCAAACTAAGCTATGGCACACCACTGCTAAAGATTGCTGAAGCCAGTAGCCCCATAGGTGCAAGGCTGTGGTGGCTCTATGTCTGCAGGTTCAGCCACTTGCAAGACTGAGTAGGAATTTCTGATAGAAGCATACAGACATATATATAATATGAATATAAGGCATGCCACACAGAGTGACACAAAGCAAGAACGTTGCCTTTACCAGCCCTTGCACTTTACACAGCCCTCACAGTCATGAACATAATGGACTGCCTGATTGTTTTTTCTATCCAGCTGATCAGGTGGTTCAAAATGCTCTCTTAGAGGAATATATATATTTGTGTGTATACGCATACATGCACATACTCACATTTCACAATAGCTGGCCTCAGTTACCCCTGGTTTGCCCCGGTGCTCATAGTTGTACCGACAAGCCTGGAGGTTCACATCCTCACTCCATTTGCTTAGACCTCTTACCCTATTTGCTGGCTGTTGTAGCTTGAAGTTCACGCATGTTCACACATACTCCAAATAGAGGGTGTGTCCACACAGAAGATAGGTAGAAACAGTATTTAATGAGAATAAGGCTCAATCAAACAAGTGTGCAGACCAACAAGCCGTTAGCACTCTGCAGGCCTGTTTTATCACTTTTTCTCTATTTTCAAACACTTTTTCCTCTCTGATTCACCTTAATCCCTCTCTTTCCCTGTCTTTGCTCCTACCTCTAAATGTGTACCATAAGAAGTCACTCATATTCCTGCAATCTGCTTAAAAATATCCCATAAGAAGTTATGCACAGTTCAAAAATGCTCCTTCACCTGCATCCCATAATGGGTCTTATAGCCCCGTAGGAAATAACCCCTTTAGTTTGCAAAGTGATTTAGCGAGAGCGTGTTTGGTTGATCCCTCCCAGGGTGTCTCGCACTGGTTACAGCCACCTCAGCATTCTCTTCAATGGCCCTGGCAGCAGCCAGGTCAGGGAGCACTCCTCTGTTCCCCCTGTGCTTGGTGTTTTGGGTCATTACCCTTCCTCCATGCAGTCCAGCAGTTACCATCATCATTGCAGGGTCTCGAGGAGGGATTCTGGCCCCCTGTGCACCCCGACTGCACTGACTGTTGGGAAAAGTGCTGCGCTGATGTTAATGGCCTCAGTTTGCCATGGAAATGTAATGTCTAGTGTGGATATATCTCATAGTATATTACAGACATTATTGCCAAAGTGTTCGTGATAGAGAATAACATTCCAGGGAAAATGTTCTTGATACATAGATGTCCCAGTGAAAAAAGGGACAGTTTTCTTTAAATTGTGTATTTTTTCTGAAGGATTTGTTTATAATTCATGGTTCAAAGACTATTTATTGAACTGATTGTGGCAGTTTATAACAACAAAAAAAAAAAAGTTACTTAATGCATATAGAAGATCCTTCTGTCTCTAATTCATCTTTCTGAGTGAAAATTAGCATATTTTTAACACAAAACCAACAAAAAATGTTTTACTGAAACTGATAGGATGTGCAGTGCATACATAATTATGATTTTCAGCTTTTGAGAACAGTTTAATATACAGTGCAAATAAGTATTACTTTCACAGGCGTGGAAGTACTCTTTTTCCAGTAAATGAAAAGGAAGATTTTCATGCTCCATCGATAAGCTTAATAAACCGGCCATATTGGAAATATTGCAGAGTATTTTTTCTTTGGAGCATATTCACATGAATCTGCTGTTTTAACAGCAACGACGATACATGGAAGTAGATGTGTTGATCTGAGTTTCTTTTATAAGGATCTGAGAATTGTTTAGTTGGAAATCCAGCTATATCAGATTGCAAAGAACAAATATGATCAGTGAGAGTAAGACAGTCATTCAGTTTGTCTGATTGTAATTTGCTTTCAGCTTTTGACAGACATCATTCTGAAGATTCGATTGTCCACCTGCAATGTCAACAATTGTTTTGAAAATATTGCCCACTGGATTTAAGTTATAGGCCATTGGTCACAGAGCGTGGATATATCAGTTTTGAGTCAAAACTTGAAAAGAGATTTTGTTCTTTGAAGTTGCTGCTGAAGCCCTGAAAGTACAAAAGGAAGAAGCGAAGAATGATTTTGCACAGGAGAGCAGAGGAGGGTTTTCCATTCACTTTCAAGGGAACGTAAAAACACAAAACAAAGGGACAGATTACTTAGACTGGAAAGCTCCAAAAAAGACAATTATTTCTACAGTATTAGATTTTTCCAATTATTATGATGGCAAGAATTATTGCAGGTATTTAGGTTATTATGAATGTCATATCACTTCTTTTAAAATGTGTAAGAGAATGAAGTGACGAGTTGGACAATCTTTAGTCAAAAGAGGAATTTTCTTTTTATTTGAATCTATAAAACTTTGAAACATATTATGACAACCATACAGATGAGTAATTTCTTACTCCACAAAATATACCAAACATTAAAGACTAAAATATGACATATTGTAGTGCTGAGGATGTGTCCCATTCATTTTGCTGGGGTTTTTTCTTTGCATTAAAGTTTGTCTGTTATGTTATAAAATTTATTGTTTACACTTCTTCAAAAACTGCTTTGCAGTATTTATTTAAAAATTTGAAAATCCAGGATATGAAATGTTGTTATTTCATGTATACGTAAAGGAAAGAAAATAAATAATATCTTATCATGAACATACACATAATAAGAAATTTATGTAGAAACTCATTAGTCTAGCAGGTGTAGCCAAGGTGATATTTCTGAATTAAAATAATTGACACTACACAGAGATGTATAGTCCTATGGAATAGACAAACCTGAAGAAGTTAAAAATCTTTACTGCCAGAAGCAAGATGTAAGGAGGTAAATACATTCAATGAAGTCTTCATCCTAAAANAAAAAAAAAAAAAAAAAAATTGGGAAAATCAGAATAATGGAACAAAATGTGTCTCACAAACTTCAAGTCATATATTCCTCTCATGTATACAACAGAAAGTAAGATGACACAAGAAAGAAAATGTCCCACAGATCTGCAGGAAAGCGATTTCTTGGCTCTGTATACACTTTTGGTGATTGTGATGGGTTTTCAGCATGGGTTCTCCATGGGAAGAGTGGATATCTGCTGCAGTGTGGTCATCTCCATAGGCTGCAGTGAAATATCTGCTCCATTGCCGTCTTCTCCAGGGGCTACAGGGGAACCTCTCCTCTGATGCCTGGAGCACCTACTCTTCTTCACTGACCTTGATGTCTGCAGGATTGTTTCTCACACTTTTTTTTTTCTCCTTAATCCTCATACACTGCTGCACATCATTTTTCCCTTTTTTAAGTAAGTTTTTCCCAAGGCACCACCAGCTTGGCTGAAGGGCTCAGCTGTGTCCTGTGGTGGGTCCATTGGAGCCAGCTGGAATCATCTGTGACCGGCACGGGTCAATCCCTGGCCTCTCCTCACAGATGCCACCCCCGAAGCTACCCTGCTGCCAAAACCTTGACACCTACACCCAATACTGTGCTAAAGGAGAGAAAGAAGTGAGCATATATAGGACACTGGTCTCCTCTCCAAAACAGAGACCTATTACTGGATGTTCTCTGTGCTTGCATACTTTCTCAGGGAAGGAAGAAAAGGACAGCTGTCGCTCTAGAAATAAAGATACCAATGTTTTGTGAGGAATGTGTCTGTTTAGATGAGCACATGCATGGAAAGGGTACTCCCAGGAGTCAAAGATGGGGTAGTATACGCAGTAATAACTTAACCACATAATGGGTTCCCTCTGGCTATGTTTTTCCTCTCTTGTGTCTATCATTAGCAATTGTTTAAAAGCCTCCTAGCAGGGTGAATACTGTATATTTCCATCTATGAAAAATCGCAGAATCACAGAATGATAGGTGTTGGAAGGGACCTCTGGAGATCATCTAGTCCAACCTCCCTGCCAGAGCAGGGTCACCTACAGCAGGTTGCACAGGACAGCATCCAGGCGGGTTTTGAATGTCTCCAGAGTGGTAGACTCCACAACCTCTCTGGGCAGCCTGTTCCAGTGCTCTGCCACCCTCAAAGTAAAGAAGTCCCTCCTCATGTTTAGACGGAACTTCCTATGTTCAAGTTTGTGCCTGTTACCCCTTGTTCTATCACTGGGCACCACTGAAAAAATACTGTTCTCATATACCTGGCACCCTCCCCTTAACTATTTATAAGCATTGATGAGATCCCCTCTCAGTCTTCTCTTCTCCAGACTAAAGATACCCGAGTCCTTCAGTGTTTCCTCGTAAGAAAGATGCTCCAATCCCCTAATCATTTTAGTAGCCCTTTGCTGAACCCTCTCCAGCAGTTCCCGGTCCTTCTTGAAGCGGGGAGCCCAGAACTGGACACAGTACTCCAGATGCAGCCTCACCAGGGCAGAGAGAGGTTTATTGTTAAGTTGGTTCCCCAGAACTGAACACTAGCTTCATTTGAACAGTCACCATTAGATATGACTTTTGTGATTAGCTAAATTATTGAAAATTATCATTACTGATAAAATTATGGAGTTTTATGAAAAATAAAATTTTAATCATTCAGCATTTCAGCCTAACATTATTAGCTTAGACCAATGTGATTTCGTACTCTGTGTTTTCACTTTGAGTTTCAGGAACCTGAAATTTGTACTGAAAGTCAATCAAACTATTATATATAAGCACTCTGACACAGTTATTTATGGAGTCATGTAGATTCATTTTCTGTATGATGCTCACTGCAACTCTGTGATAAATGAATGGGAGGCTTTCATTTTTCAAGATTTATTTTTTAATATTCTGAATTTGCCAGCCTGCCAAATCAAATAATTCCAAGAATATAAACAGATTCTCTAACAGAAACCGTTGTCTGAATTTCCTTTTAAACCGAAAAGAAACCAAATAATCCTGTGGATTGTTTCTTCAGCTACAAGTAAAAATTTCATGACATAATTTTCCATTAAGATGTCATGTTATAGCAAGTTACAAGATGTTTTTCTTTTTGTTAAATTTACTTCTATTTATGTGTATGCACAGACTGCAGACATTTTATCAAAAATGCTACTCAAAAATATGCTGTTAGTAACTGCAGAAATTCTCATTTTTTTAAAAGTGACAGCTAAAGAAATTATTAAAACCTGTTGCAGTGTGGCCTCCTCTGTACAGGTCACAGTTCCTGCCAGGAGCCTGCTTCTTCCTGGCCTCTCCACGGTCTGCAGCTTCCTTCAGGGCATATCCACCTGCTCCTGCCCATGGTCCTCCATAAGCTGCAGAGTTAATATCTGCTGCTTCATGGTCCTCCACGGGATGCAGGCGGACAATCTGCATCACCACCACCCTCCTCTTCCTCTCTCCTTGGTGTCTGCAGGGCTGCTTCTTTCACATTTTTTCGCTTCTCTCTCAAAGCTGCCACACAACGTTTTTTTCCCTTTCTGAAACATGCTGTCACAAAGGTGCTACCAACATTGTCATTTGGCTCAGATTTGACCAGCGATGGGTCTGTCCTAAAGCCAGCTGAAACTGGCTCTGACTGACGTGGGGGCAGCTCCCGATGTCTTCCCACAGAAGCACCCTTCCCCCCAACCACTACCAAAACCTTAGCTCATAAACCTGATACACCCTGTGAGTTAACATTTTTATAACTCTCCTTCACTTTCCATTTCCTTGGTCTCTGATCCCTTTGCTAGCAGCTCTAGCCCTGGTTACCTACATGAAATCTTGACGTGTTCTTTAAATCAGGGGACACTTTCATTTCCTTTTTTTCATATACAAGCCAGGCACATTGTAATCAGGATGTTTTTAAAGGGTTAAAGCACCAGTCTTTTTTTTTTTTTTTTCTTTTTAAAGAAAAATGAGTTAATGATTTCTTGATATATGATTTGAAGTTTCTGAATATTGAATTAAAGTTCTATTAAAAAAAATGTTTTTAAGCATTTTCTAATATTTTCCAAGTTGGTGCTTACCTAAAGCATAATCATAGTGTCCAAATCTCAGGCAGGATAATCTAGTCTTCCTCAAAAAAAGCCTACATTTTTCTATAGAGGATGTCTCCACTGAGATTCACTCCAAGTCTTGTGAAAACAATGGACTGAAAAATCCTCTCTATAAAACTTAGCCTTACTTAGCTCCATAAGGAAAATACAGAAAATATGAAACTAGGAATATAATGTTGGCCCTATCTCCTACTGTGTTTCACAGAGTAAGTGCCTAATGGGGCAGAAGAAAGGAAAAGAAAGAAGTGAGAGTGCTTGGACTCTTCTACCCCTACACTCCCCTTTACATAATTGGCTGTTAGCTTGATCAATTGCTCAGCGGGCATAAACTTTGGAGATTAGTTTTCTTTGCCTTAAAACATACTCTGTTTTTCTGTTGCTGGCTATGGTGCAACCAGAAGTGGAAGTCATGGATGCCAGGGTAAAAGGGAACCTGACTCACATTTTGCAGGAGGAAGAAGTGGGATCTCATTTCCTTGAAAGACATAAGCATATTAAGTTTACCTTTTTCGTAGTTTGAGGTGGACTGGCCATTGAGATGAACAGAAACTGGCAGATGAGATCAAGATCCTAAATCTGTTCTTCCCTGTCCCCCACCTTTGTAAGAATGGCTTCATCAGAACAGAAGGCTCAATTGTCTTTCCCTGTTCACTGTCACCCTTGCATACCTACCAGTATAAAGAGGAAGGGAAGGGATGTGGGACAAGCTGCTGCAATGCAACCCAGAAACAACCTGCAAACTGAAGAAATACTGTGCTGTCCCTCAGACTGAGGAGGGCTTGTATTTCATGTGGAATGATCACATGATAATAACTGAATCATCTGTTATCTGTTATGAAATATATGAGCACTAAAGCTATGTTTTCAGCCTTCTTAAGACACTAAGAACTTTTTCGGAGTTATTCACTGCAGTCTGCACTGTAAAAAGTTAAATGACGGGCAGTTTTGTAGCCAGAACAGGTACCTCTGAGCCTGCATGCATGCCTGCTGTTACATTCCTAGGAGGTTTTCATGCTAAATGGAGAACAACTTAAGTAGTCTAGTCCCCTACAGGTTAGTCAGCATCAGAAAATAAGCAGATTGGAGTACTTGTGGGGAATCAGGATAATTTGGCACTTAAGTCCTTGCATTGGCAGGATTTTCATGGATTAGATTCTTTTCCTCTTTCATGTCAAAATCTTTCTACCTTGCAGGCATATTCCTATATTACCTGTGTTTCCTGCCAAAATCTCTAAAATTTGGTGATCATTAATAACCTATTGGCTTTTATGCCTACAGAATTAATCAGTTGACATAGTTCATCCTTTTATAAAGATGCTTTATAAGAATTGTTTTGAAGCAGAATCAAAGATGAGAAGGTTAAACTGCAATAAACTTCCATTGTTTTGACTTTTGAGAATTTTTGGGTTTTGAAAGTATATATATGACTAAAAATAATAGGTTAAAGATGAAGTATCGTGTAAACTATAATTTAAATATAGTGAATGTCACATAAGTGTTAGTTAGCATCTATTTAATAAAGACAAAATAATCTGTATGCTGTCTATTTTGTGGCAGATATTGATTTTAGCTTCAGTGAATTATAACAGAATCAATGAAAAATATGTTAATATTTTCATTTATATAGAAATTTTTGGTGTTCAAGGAAGGATGCAGTAGAATATTAAAACAAATGAGAAATGAATTTTTAAAAATGCACACTTAATAGAGAAAGAAACATATCTTGGCAATAATGATTCAGTCTTACAGAATTTCTGCTTTAGGCAGTCATAGCTGTTGATACCAAAAGAAATTATTTCATACATTTGATTGCAAACTACTTCATACATTTGAGTGGAAGTCATCGAACCAAATGTAGACCATATCTATCAATAAATCAAATAAATTAAAATGTGGACCTCTACATCTGAGTTAGTCATCTTAGATTCTCTTTATAACAAATGGAAACAAAGACAACTTACAGATTGACAGTCATCTCATACTACTATAGATTTTTTAAGTCAAGTAAATTTTGCCTCATTTCTCTTCATTAGCTACAAAGACAGCCTGCAATGACTAGCTCAAGTGTAGATATCTCTATGTTGACACCTAAGGGTTGATTCAGTTGCTAAAGATAGACATCTAATGCCATTTAAGATGCCGTAGGATGCTGAAGACATCTGCACAAAGCTGGCAGATATGACAAAGGCCTCATGGGAGACCTGTTGTCTTCTAGTTTCGTAGCTGGAGGTAAGGAGAGGCAAACTAGTGCATCTCAGATGGCAATAAATGCAAATGCTTATGCAATTGAATCAAGTTCCCCAAATTAGGCAAACTGAATGCCAACCCTTCTGTCATGGAGAAAAAAGAAAAAAGAGAGATGGTAAAACTGTAGATAGTTTCATAAATCAAATATCCAGATAAAAGGACTTTGATCGAAACTCTTTTTACCTGTCTAAAAGCTGTGAGTGGGTTTTTGTTAAAGACTGAGTTATCTAAAAGTACCTCAAGGTGTGCACGTGTCAGCTAGGGTCTAAACATATACTGTAGTCAATGGAAATGTACTTCAGTAAAGCCTAGTGAGTTATTCAGCTCATCCTGAAGTAAGCTTTTAGGATTTCGTTCAGTTGCCCCACATGGGTATCTGGTACCTTCCAAGACAACTGGCTTACTCAAAATAACTCATACACAGCCAGCGACTTTAAACCCAGGCATCCAGGAAGCATGTGTGCCCTTCTGGACAGGCAACTGAAAGCCTGGTAAGATGCCCTGGAACAAGTCAAATGACAATAGACGCCTGGCATGTGGCCAAATGAAGCCCTCAACGAAAAGTTAGTGGGTACTCCCCATTTGTGAAGAAGAAGAGGAGGGAAGGGGGAACAGGGAATAAGAAGGAAAAGGGAAAGGAACAAGAAAAAGAAAAGCATTACAGTACAATACAGTTATTGGTTTAAATGACTACGTTTCAAGATCTAATTTGTACTGTTTCTTTGCACATTTTCTGCTTTCAGCTCAGTGACTGTTCTCCTGAAATAACACGTCTAGGGGGGAAAAGAGAACCCACCACCACCATCAACAAAAAAAAAAAAACAAAACAAAACCCAGAAAACAAATCAACAAAAACTTTCCTATTTATTTTTCTGAGTAGAGTTTATTCTTCTGAGTAGAGTTTATTCTTCAAGACAGTTGTCATTTTCTGTTTGTTTCTTCTTTTTTTTTTAATAGCCTTTGTTTTAAAAATGTTTGCATCCTTTCTAGAACAATGGATTTCTTCTGTTAACCTGTGGTTTTAATTATTTATGAGGATGGGCTTTGTTGCTTTCATTTATACTATATTAGAGAGCTGAATGCACTTCATATTCATGGTATATATTCACAGTCACCAAGGTTTCTTCATGGATGGATTTGTGATTCAAAACATATTCAAAATTCACAGAGAAGTTGAAAATAATTTAGAAAGGCACTGATTCACTGAGGAAGCACAAGTAAGAAATGTAAGCGGTAAAGATGCATCTCTATTTCTCCAACTGCATTCTGCTATGTCCATAGCAAGAACAGAAGGATTTCTGTTTTCTGTCTGTTCCATAGATTTTGTTCCATCTAGATGAAAGTCACAGAAAAAAAAAAAAAAAACAAACAACTTTTAGTATAAGTATATGGCTCTTTTTCATAGTTAAGAGATAATCTCAACTTTTTCATTATATCTTAGTAGCTCTGAAAGCTGAATAGTCGGGCAGGCTGTAGTGTTTTTGTCCCTTTCAAAACAATAGGGAAGAAAAATTTTTAAGATTATTTTTGCCTTTGTAAAGAGTCCAAAGGGTCCACATCAAATCTACAAAGTACATTTATTTCACCTTTTAATCACAAAGCAGAAGGGTGATATAATAAGGTGAGAACATCCAAGGGGAAGTTTCTAAACTCACTGAAAATTCCGTAATTCATAATATTTCAATAAAATTCCATGACTGAGAAATAGTTATACACTCTGCTCTTTTTGCCCCTTCCAGATTTTCAATTTTTATTAAAAAAAAATATTTTCACTGTTATTTGTACATATATTTTAAGCAGTAATCTTACAAGTATATATTTTCAAAGTGTGCTGCAACGAGAAAGGATGAAGTAAAACTCCTACTTACTCAAATTATTGCCATAATTTCTTGCACATTCCCTTTGTCTGACAACCTTGGTGACTTCATAAATAATTCCCACAACAGGAGTCCCTTTGTGTAAGATATACTCAGTCTCGGGTGCACAGTGTCCTACATTTCTACAAGGAGATCACCCACAGGGAACAGGATTAATGTAAGCTAGCGAAAAGAAAAAAATGTAATAAACAATAAAATATCAGCAAATAATATATATGCCTTATTCCCCAGAAGAAGTTATTTATTTCTATCAAGGGAATTTCCCAACATCTCTGAAGAAGTGAAGGATTTTTTTTTCCTAGCAATTTAAATGCAGAATAGACTTATGCAAAGAGCTAAAATTGCTTTCCTTTGAAATACTAAGTTTTATAATTATTAATGCCCTTAACACTTGAAACTTTACTAATCTTCTTTGATTAGGATTTCCGTTTCAAAAGTATAAGCACTGTAATAATAGTTTTACAGGAAAAACAGCATCCTCACTGAGGCGACTTGATTTTGTCATTGTCAGACAACAAGTTTCAAATTACTAGACTGCAGTTCTGTATTTGTTTTTATAGATAATATACAATTTGGCTGTAATGAAAATATCAATGGAAATTAATATGGGCATCTGTTTTCTGGCAGGTTAGAAAATGGGGGTTTGTGAAACATTATTTTGATTATTATAAAAATCATAATGTTGAATAAATTTTACATGGTTTTTATAGGTAGTATGGATCAAATAATTAGTGGTCCTTTTTCAATTCCTTTTTGATGTTCCTATTACTGTCAAATAGTTTAACAAAGTTCTAGTGTCACATATTCTTTATAATTTCCTGGATTATATGTCCTTGTGGGTCTAATCTGTTTCTTTTCTCAAAGGACTATAAATTGCTGCAGCTAAATATTTTATGATGAAGTAAGTACAAAATGAGATGACATTGTCTGAACGAGACTGATTATGTGTCAAGTTGATCATTATCTAGCAGGTGAATAGGAAGACAAAGCAGATATTTGGGTTATGCTAGCTGTTAACGTATTGTTAAACGAAGTTAATTTTGAGAATTGCAAGATATTGTCCTTAAAAAGTAAATATTTTTTACTTCTGAGGCTTCACACGAGGCTTTCAGTTAGCTTTTTATTATGATGACTGCAAACAAGGATATCTACAAGCATTCCGGCATCAGTCCCTGGAATATTGTTAACATCCAAGAAAAATGCTTTGGTTTTGTAACTCATTTAACAATTAATATAGATATATATTAATAGGTATATTTACTTAAACAGTTATTTCATAGTTAACACAAAAGATTTGGTTGTTTGCAATTTTTTTGACTCAGATAAAAAAGTGATTTACCTAAGAATCTGTTGTCTTAAAGAACTTTACAGTGATTTATGTTCCTACGATATTCCTTAAAACTGAATTTATGCTTTTTTGAGGGTATGATACCTCCCAACCTTAAGAACTGCTGATTTGTAGTTTCTGATATCAATTCTTACTCTGGTCAGGAAGTACTACATGGAATACTTATTGCTTCAGTGATTTCTCTATATTCAAAATATTTTCATAAACACCAATACCTGATACAAATGAAAATGTTCTTTTCCCTGTCATAGACTCAACAGGTTGGCCTTGATTTGAAAGTGTTGACAATATGTCTGCTCTGTCTCATTTATTTTATTTTTATATTTTTATACATTTTTACTTTTTTACTATTTTATTTTTATAAGTAAAATGTCACAGTCAAAATGTCCGTTGGGACCAGAAGTCTGGTGGGATGAGAGCAAGGAAAAAAGAGTAGAAAATAGAGGAGGGTTTGTGGAGAAATTGCACCTCTTCCCCCAACTCTAGAAAGCTTAACAAAGTGGTGGCTAATTAATGAAAACTGAAAGAATGTTTAAATGCAATTTTTCCTAGCACTTTTTTTAAAAAAATTAATAAATCAACAAGGTTTAAAGTAAAGTTCTCTACAGATGGGTAGAAATGAAAAGGACTGTATTAGCATTACTGAATGCATCTGATGGCTGTGAACTTCTAAAAATATTTCATTGACTGTGTTTAAAAAATATTCTATTTAGCATTTTGGCATAAAAAAAGTAACGTCTTCTGAAGAGGATTTCTAGACACTTTATAAAAGACTTTTACAAAAAGTATATAATTTGGCAGGTTGGTTTGTTTTTTTTTTTTTTAATTGCTATATACCAAGTTAAACAGTTAAATGACTAATGGAGAACAATTATTCAGTATTCTATAAAATTTTGTAAACGTTGTCTTATTATGAAATGCATGCAGCCATTCAAGTTTAATGCACCTGTAAATTCCCTGTGTAAAAACACCAGTGGAAACCTTGAAAGTAAACACTTCACAAGTGGTGATTTAATACTTCAATCATTTAAGAACCTTTACTTTCAATACTTGTAAGAGAACAGTTCAATGGAAATCCACACTTGAAAAATGAAATGAAATATTTGTAAAACCTCATGTTAACACATATGCTTCTAATTAGCCCTTATGAGATAAAACACTGAAATCCGACAGATTTATGTAGTGTGAACAAAACAAAAAGAAAAGCAAGTTTTTGAAATCTTGAGTTATGTCATGCTTTGTCCATACAGAATGATGTGCCAAATCAAAGTATGGCAACGTACAGTGATTAGAATATTAAGAAACCACCAGAAAAGAGAAAATTTAGACCTATGTCATAATATCTGAGGAATGAGGAAGCATCTTCAGACAGAAATTAAGAACTTTTTATGTCTATGTGTTTTTTTTTGTCCCGGGCCAAAGGTAGAGTCAGGCAGAGTCCTAAATATCAGCACTGATATTTAGGAAAGCAAATTGGAAAATACAATGCCAAACCTTAACATGCTTAGTTATGCAGGATACCAATCATGTTGATGTAAAGAATTTCTTCCTAATATTTAATCTAAATCTACCCTCTTTCAGTTTAAAACCATTACCCCTCATCCTATCACTACACTCGCTGATAAAGAGTCCCTCCCCCCCCTTTCCTGTAGGCATCCTTTAAGTACTGGAACACTGCTATAAGGTCTCCCTGGAGCCTTCTCTTCTGCAGGCTGAACAACTCCAACTCCCTCAGCCTATCTTCACAGAAGAAGTTCTCCAGCCCTCTGATGGTCATTTTTTTAAAAAGAAGAAAAATATTCCCTGTTCACAATGGGAATTGTCACAAAAATTACAGTAGAAAAATTGCTTTTCTTTTATTTCACATAAGCTTTGGTCTTAGTTGAAGTGAATTTTTATATTCTTGAGGACCAACATACCCCATTTAATTTTGCATAATGCTTTTATCTGCATTAGATGTGATGGAAGATGGTTTCCTCAGTGTGCATTGTTCTGATACCAGCAGATGGAAAGCATTATATTTTAGTTAACATCTAAGCTTTAAAATCACACCTTCATTTCCATAGTAATTATATCACTTCTTCTGATGTTGCTGTTCAGGCAGTTTGATTGCAAGAGAGAATGTTATCTTTTCCCTTACCAGACCTTATCAGAAAGTTAACTAAAGACAGGAAAAGCCTAACAGTTATATTTTTAAGGTGTAACATCCCATGTGTTTACACATAAAGCATTCCAGGAAATAAAAGAAATGAAAAAAAAACCCACAGTGTTTTTCTTAAATAGGACAATTCCCCACTTAAGTTCCGATTTTTGTACAGTTGTGTATATCTGGATGACTTCTGGTGATATACTTACATATCTCAATAAGAATTCAACATAAAATACCACCTGTTCTTTTTGATAAGCCTTCTGTTTTCCTCTTTGAATGCAGCCACATATGGTAAAGTAGATTAGCATGGAAAGTAATAAATTCTGTGATAAAATATAAGATCAAACCATGGAACTTCACAATGGATTAATAATGTACTTATTTTTCTTTATTTCTGCATGAGAGGAGAGAGGACTGGACATTAATTTTTTTTTTTTTGTTAGAAGCATTGTAATGTCCTGTTTTGGGCATGTTTGTTTAAGGAATGTTGCTTAACCCTCTTTTAATCTCAACGGCGATACTATTAAAAGATTACAAAAAAAAAAAAAAACAAAAAACAAACCCTATAAAAATCCCCCAAACTTCACCTTCCTGGAAATTAGTTGCTTCGAAGTGTGGGAGAAAAAAAAAAGTTAAGAAAAAAAGAAAACCTAACACCAGACAATGAAAAAAAAACAAATAAACAAAGCAAAACAAACAAACAAACAAACAAAACTGTGCCTAAGGTTATATAAAGGAAAAATAACTTATGGTCCTCTTGATCTCAGGAGGTAGTTTGTGGACTGCAGAACCTTTCCCTCTTTAAAATGTTCAGAGTAATTTTCTCTGAGCAGAAATAGTTTGTTGTTGTTGTTGCTTGTTTTTCAAGCTGTGACTCTTTGTGTGCAAACACTTTTGGAGGACCACTCCATTTCTTTAAGAAAACAGATCTGCTCCTTCCTTACGTGTTGCCTGGCAACCAGGAGCTAAATCCCGACTCCTCCATCCCTGGCAAACCCCATGACTGCCCCGTGGGGAAATAGCTTTTTATAAGGGCAACTTTACGATTTTTCATCCTGAGCTTCAAGAGCTGTCAAGTGTACAGGATTCAACTAAGATGTTCTTTGAGGAAACTAAGAAGCTACAGGTCGTCTTAATAAAAATGCTACTTCTTCCCCACCGTGAAGCAAAATGGCTGAAAAGGAAGGTGAAGTTACCCAGCTTTTAGTGCTTTGATTTTTAATCTTGCCTGTTTATACAGACATACTGTTCTGGTTAGTTATTTCAGATTCTTTCATGTCAAACACAGAAATTAGTAGAACAACAATTTATAAACTGTAATGTACAAATTCCCAGAAACATATAATCGTTTGGCTCCTTTGACCACAGTGGTTGTCTGCGTGTTTATTAGGATTTTCTTCCTTCAGTCCTTCATAACTCTATACTGCTGTTGAGATAAGAACCAGGAGGGGAGGGNGGAAGGGGGGAGGGGAGGGGAGGGAAAGTTTAGTCTACTTATTATTTTAGTAATAAATGGGGAAAATTCACTGTATAAGATACATACTTAAAGTTACTAAGAAAAATTACAGTATTCTTGAAGGAACAACACAAAAATGACTAATATTAGTTCTAGCATATAACAAGTACAATCCCAAGAAATATATACATTTACTCCACAATACTTTAAAGTTTCAGCCTTGTTCTCCTTATCTCTTATAAACTGGTATGAAGACTCCATATTGCATGCCATCTATTTATATGATACTATGTTCCAATTCGAAACTTTAAAATCTAACCTCCTGGCTGATAAAACTAGAAACATGACACATCTGTTTTCAGTAGAGACACACATAATAACTAAATCAGTACATCTAAAGGCTCTTACCTGCCTGCTGTAATTACCCGCCTGTCTGTCTGTTTGGCTGTACATTCTTAACAGTTTTGTCACATTGAAAATCATATTTCATGGTACGCTTCAGACCAGGCGAGCTTGTAAAACAGTTGCTGAAAACCTTCTACTTTAATATAAGCATAACTATTTTGTTCTTATTACAGCTATATAAATCTACCTTCTGCTTAGCCACCTGTAGAAAATTGCACCTAGAGTTATGCAGAATGTTTGCACTCAACCTTGAAGACATGTACTCTGAGACCCAGCTTGAAATTCAAAGTATTTCTAGTCTTTGACTGAGAAAGTTTGTAAATATGCAGTCCTTGAAGACTTAAAGGTGTTTGATCAAACAACAGCAGCAGCAAAAATACAGGGGTGCACCTCTGAGGGAAAGAAACAGGGAGTATAGGCTGGTTTTGTGCCAATTAGTTTGCATTTGGAAAAGTTTTTACCTCTTTTGCACAAGAAGAGGCTTTTTTCTGCTTGTTTTTTTTAAATTATTATTATTTTTTTTATTTGTTGGACTTCACCCTGTGGATCTGTAACTGGTGTTGTTCATAGAGACTTGGAGCCTCCAACAACAGCCCAGTACCTGCTCTTATTACAGAAAGTAAGTCAAAACAAAAAGTCAGAGAAAGTGGCCAAAAGCGAGGGATGTGTGTCAGCTTCACCGTCACATGCTCTTTCTTGGTTAGACATAGCTTTCCACTTGGCAGAGTTGGTTTCCATGGCATCAGGGAGTGATAGTCTCATTGAACTTTCATTTTCTTTCTCATTTTTCACATTTTTAGCCTAGGCATGGTTGTCTATGATGTCTAAATAGCATGATTTGAAAGAAGAGGGCCAGTCAAGAGATTGTGACAGCAATAGCATGACCTAGGAAAAGAAGGTGCCTACCTTTGCTCTTTCAAAGTATTGGGCAAGTGATAGCTGAGTGATTTCCTCATATAAAATTATGAATCACTGTCTCTCTGAACAGACACAGTGGCTGAGTAGCTTCTCTGTTCCTTCAGTACAGGGTAAGAGGACATCAAAGTTCATTGGATTAAAAATTATTAGGTTTGTGTCCAGTACTTCATCTGTAGGTTTATGGTTGAGATGGGTATATTATACTTTTTTATTCTTTCAAGATCCTATTACTGAGTTATAATGCTTAGTTGCTTGCATCATATTGCATATTTCACCCAGAGACAGGTAAAGTTACCTCTGAAAGACAGCTGCTAGGTCTTGACTTCTGAGGCTTCTCTGTTTTGGCATGTAGTCCCATACACTGTAGACAGCAAAGACTTCAGAGTGTGAAAGGTGATGCTTAGGTCTGTAAAAATTGATCCTGCAGGAAGACAGCCATTTCGCCTGGATGTGCAGGGTTGGTTTGTAAGGCAAATTCAGACTGTCATGGCAAGCAGAAGACATTTTGCATTCAGCTGTCATCTTGAAATCAACAAACTGAAATTATTATCATGCCATTGTCATGCCTTCACAGAAACTAATTTCAGTATTGTAAAGGGAAAGCTGACTGAATAAACACAGTATGATGAAATGTAGGGCATTTCCTGAGTCTTGTCTCAAGGTGATTATAGAATAACCTGAAAGGCTACAACAGCAGCTATGTTGAGCACTCCTGGGAGTTTATATTATATTTTGAAAATATAAGATGATGTGTGAATCAAGAGGAATCACCATTGTTTTTTTTAGAAAATGAGTTGTTTATAACTACCAACAAAAAGAAAAAAAAATTCAAGTTAAATAGGGTGTACTCGTCTGTCTCTTGACAGCAAGGATATTTTTGTTCATACTAATGAGGAAACTACTGATCAGAATAGTTTGGTCTTTTCTGTCTAACTGAACTTTCTTGCTCATTTTTCACCAGTTGATACATTTTCTCTTCAGTATTTTGTTAGTAAATGAAATGCAATTTGGCAGAATTGAGATTTTTTTTCCTCCCTCTTTCTCCTAGTTCTGAATAAGATACCTTTTGTTCCTGCCATGGTACTGCGTCTTTTGTATATTTTATTTCCTTCCATGATAATCAATTAGACATCTGGGACAGCCACCTTGTTTGTGCTGACTACACACAGTCATTACATACAATAAGTCATTACATTGTTCAGACAAAAAGGGTGCAAGGGCCCTTTTTAGGTAAGGATCAGATGGCAAAATTAGCATGCAGAATAACAAATATCACCAGAAAGCTAACACCTTAAACAAGTTATTGTGCTTCACTTAACAACTATTGGTTAAACTAGATCAAGAGCACCCTGGTCTGCATTAGACAGGGTGTTTCCAGCAGGCCAAGGGAAGTGATCCTCCCTGTCTGCTCGCACCGGTGATGCCACACCTGGAGTGCTGAGTCCAGATCTGGGCTTCCCAGTACAAGCAAGCAAGCAAGTAGGCAAGCAAAGGAAAGAAGTAAGCAAGCAAGAACAAAAATTATCTCTAAAAGTAGAGACTATTAATTGATTTGAAAGTCATAAATTAAAGGCAATAAACTATTGTGACTGTGGTACAAGATTACTAACAGCAGATACATTGATAGGTGTCATTCAAACAAATATTATAAAAACAGCCCTATAATAAGAAACACATGGTGTAGACTTTAATTTGCTCATTTCTTCTAAAAAAACCCCAAAACAAAACAAAACAAAAAAGTTACTTCACTACCCAAAAAAGTGTGATTATTTTCTTTATAGTCACAAAAGCTTACATATTTTTTCTAGCAATTCAAAATAATGAAACTCTATGTAATAAATACAAAACCACAATACAGTATAATAAAAATGAAATACTTAACAGTTATTCAAATATTTTAGCTATTTAAAAATTGAAGTATATTATTTTAACTGAAACTCTTGGCTTTGCAGCATTTATTCACTCAAATATCTCCACTGAATTTTGCAGAACTAATATCCCCGTGCCCCCAAAAAACGCCAAATCCAAAACATTCCTAATTATAAAGTAGTGCGTGTCATTCTAAAAGGACAATTCAGTGCTTTGTTATTTTTAGATGGAACACTGGGATAGATTGGAAGATTATAATTCAGCTATTTTTCATTGACTGGAAAAGTGTGGAACCGTAGCACAGACTTCATTTGAACCTTCCCTGAAAATTTTCACAGATGAATCTAGGGTAGGATAGATGCAAGAACAGAACTACACCACCCGCTGATATATCATGTCCTTCTTTATTAAGAAGGATTATTGTCTATTCTTCTCCAGACCTGTTTACACCCCTATCACAGACCCAAGAGAATAGGGCACTTGGTCTGTCCAAGATGTGTCAAAGTCCAATAGGCTTCATATGGAAATTTGTATTTTATTCCTGTCATAGTCAGGTGTTTAACACATATTTTAGAAAAAAGTAGAATTGGTACATGGATAAAAACTTTGAAAATTCCAATTTTAATAGTGGCAAAAAAATTCTTGAGATATGTACATACTATACATTTTTTAAATCCTCAGTATTCTGTGTATCTAAAGTCTGTAAAACTGTAATTACTTTTCACTCAGATCTCTGTATTGCATTATTTTATCAGTATACACCCATACCTTGTTCTACTAAAATTTTTAACTTAGTGTGTTTTTTACTCATACCATTATAAAAGACTATTACATTACTGGATGTCAATGTCAAATAGAAATGCTGTACTCTGCTGTTTTCATGCTTTCTAATGTTTTGGGTGAAAATATAGCATTCTATATAGTGTACATAATTTAAGCATAGTAGCATTTACCTAGTACTCCTTATAGTTCTTTGCAAATACAGAATTAAATGTTGTAGGTGGAAACAGCTAACACTCATCTCAGTAAATGAAAAATAGTTTTTCTGCATACATACACCTATAAAGTATAAATTATATCCCAGAGGCAAGAGTTGCTACAATACTGTCTAAGCAACATTAAAGGCCTTAATGTTGATGTTTCATTCTGTTAAATATCCAGTCTTCACATTCTGTGCTGGTAACGATAGAGCTCTCTCCTGGTAAATGAGGCAAAGAAGCTGCTTCATATCATTCTACATCAAAAGTGAAGAAATACAGCTTTTATTCAAGTTGGAGAACAGCTAGTCCTAAATGATGTCAATTGTTAAGGAAAGAGTTTGGGATTTTTACTGTAATACTGGGGTTGAATTGGTTGGCACTCAAAATGCAAAGTGCTAAGTAGTTTTAAAAGAACCCAACCAAACAAACCCCAAACCATTTCCTTTTAACTGTTGTATAATTGGAAAGAGAAAACTTTAGAAAATTTTATGATACAATCAACTATATTAATATTATGTTCTTCTGAAAGAGAATACACAAAAACTTAGATGCTTGTAAAAAAACAAAACAAAACATTAAAAAAATCCCCTTTTGATGACCTCTGGATGTCATTTCAGTCAACCTCCATGCTCAAGTAAGACCACATAGAGCCGGTTGCACAGGACTACGTCAGATGGCTTTTGAACGTCTCGAAGGAGGAAGACTCCACAACCTCTCTGGGTAACCTGTGTCAGTATACTTGGTCACCTTTACAGTGAAAAAGTGTTTCCTGATGTTTAGACGGCACCTCCTGTGTTTCAGTTTGTGCCCATTGTCTCTGGTCCTGTCACTGGGGACCACTGAAAAGAGCCTGACTCCATCCTCTTTGCACCCTCCCTTCAGGTATTTGTGTACATTGAGATCCTCCCTGAGCCTTCTCTTCTTCTGATAAACAGTCCCAGATGTCTCAGCTTCTCCTCATAGGAGAAATGCTCCAGACCCTTAGCCACCTTAGCAGTCTTTTTTTTTTTTTTTTTGACTCTCTTTATTATGCCCATGTCTTTTTTTGTACTGGGGGGCCCAGAACTGGACACAGTACTCCAGGTGTGCCTCACCTGTGCTGAATGGAGGTGAAGGATCACCTTTTTCAACCTGCTGGCAACAGTCCTCCTAATGCAGCCCACAATACCTTTAGCCCTCTTTGCTACAAAGGCACACTGTTGGCTCGTGTTCAACTTGATTTTCACCAGGACCTCCAGGTATTTTTTCTGAAAAGCTGTTTTCCAACTAGTCATCCACCTGCATATTTTGATGCATGGCATTATTCCTCCCTGGTGGCAGGACATTGCTCTTCCCTTTGTTGAACTGCATGAGCTTCCTGTCACAAAGTTCCCGGTTTTCACTCCTGTCTCTCTTTGTAACAGCTCTTCACTATGAAGAAGCTCACAGTAGGCTCAGCCAGATAAACTCCCCAATGAAGGATGTGCTCCGGGTCTCATCAGAAACCCTGCACATGTTCCAGTTTGGATGCCTAATTATCTTCTGTGGAATTTGCACACTTAATTTAAGCAATTGTGATAGGTTTATGCTTGTCAGTATGCTTTCCACCTTAAGTTTTGCTTTTTTAAAAAAATACAACAACAAAAAACCTAGAAATATTCACCACTGAAGAAATCCGTATGTTCTTCAAGGAAATATGTGAGGGCATTTTAAAAATAAATTAAGTAATTGTGAACTGGTGCTATAACATTATCATGATTATATTAGAATTAGATACGTAAATGAATCATGAATTCTTCTCCAGTACCAGAAATGTTAGGCAATCTATTAAAACTGACTGTATTTACAAATAATGAACACACAATTTCACAAATACATTTTATTCTAATGCTATTTAAATCATTCAGTTATTTGAGTTCTACTTCAATAAAGTTTCTCTGCTTAAAATGAACTTCTAAGTTATATATGTATCTTTTCTAGATTACAAGTTTTCTTAAGCATGATTAAGATAGGATAAGATAGGATAGGATAGAAATTAGAATAGAATAGAATAGAATAGAATAGAATAGAATAGAATAGAATAGAATAGTTCTAGTTGGAAGGGACCTACAATGATCATCTAATCCAACTGCTTGACCACGTCAGGGCTGACTAAAAGTTAAAGTATGGCATTTAAATGGCATTGCCCAAATGCCTCTTAAACACTGACAGGCTTGGGGCATCAACTACCTCTCTAGGAAGTCTGTTCCAGTGTTTGACCACACTTTTGGTAAAGAAATGCTTCCTAATGTCCAGCCTAAACCTCCCCTGGTGCAGCTTTGAACCATTCTGACGTGTCCTGTGACTGGATACCAGGGAGAAGAGCTCAGCAGCTTCCTCTCCACTTTTCCTCAGGAAGCTGTAAAGAGCAATGAGGTCACCCCTCAACCTCCTTGTTTCCAAATTAGACAAAAAAATTTGTGTATTTGGGAAGTGTAGCTGGGAAGTGGAAACCTGTAATATCAAATTATTATTATCTAGATTTGGTTATTGCCGTTTCAGAACTAGTAAAAACACTGTACCAAGCATTACCTTTTTAAAAATCTGTATTTCAAATATGGTACTGATCCTGCCATCAGACATTGGTCTGCTGGTAAACTATTAGGCAGAGGTTCTTTCGACCAGTATAAGGAACCGTTGCATTTTCACAGTGTGAACTTCTAATTGGGTAAGGTTATGTGGTGAAGGAGAATGTGTTTTACATCCTGTTCTCTGCAGAAGCTAGAAAGAGTGAATAGACATGTTTAGCAGTATGACGGAGTAGGGATCCCCTGGCTCTTCTGTCTTTGCCATCTGGTAGGTCACACACTATGGATAAACTATACTTGGCTTGGTAGGGAGCCAGGAGCTGCCAGTGCTGCTGTTGCTTTAAAGCACTGCACTATGGCCTAGCAAATTTGTCATCCTTCTTGACTGTACTGAACACTTCTTGTGTTGGATACACCCACAGAAGTATTTCAGATACCTTTAATAATTTTAGGGCTGCTTAATCTGATGTACACTGGACACATTGATCCTAAGCAGTGTTCAGAGCACAGGAGCAAAAAATAAACAGAAGGTAACAACTGGCTAACTTGTTCTATCTGATGAATGTATAGACAACATAAGTATGAAAAAAAAAAAGTATATGCAATAAGATGTTATGTTTTGTTAAAAAGTTAAAACTTTTTTAGTTTCTCTGTTTTAAGAAAATTATGTATTTTACATACCCTTGTTTGTCTTTGAAGAGAGCCCACTGGAAGAACTACAGTCACATTATGGTATTCACAGAATCCTTTGCTCTTTTCTCTTACATTATAGACAACTGAGGCAGGTATTAGATAGCAAAGTGCTTCTAATTTAATAGCAGTAATATTAAAGTAATGCAAACTATAAATATCTGTAATTTGACACTTGAAAAAATATAGAAAATTATATCAAATGAGTCCCTTCTTGCTTCAGTGATAATCTAAAAATGTTATAAATGGGAAAAATATTCATATTAAATCTGTGTTTACTGGAAAAGGCAAGAAAAAAAACAAACAAAATTATGTTCCTAACTTGCTGTCACAAATACATAATACAGGTGAAACTAGAAGTGAATAGAGATATAATTTGATTTTTAGCGCAAGTTGGAAGTTTGAAGTAATCAGAATGAGAACAAAGTTTCCTTTCTTTTAAAAAATATGCTATTTTAAATCAAACTCTCTAAATATACCAGCTTTTGTTAAAGTTAAATAAATAGAAACTTTAAAATAACTGCATTTTCTGGGATAAATACTTCTATAATTCTCTGAGATTTTGAAACAAATGTTTTTATCTCTGAAAAAGGGATTAAGTACTGATTATTGACATCCAGACTAATTATTAGATGTGTCTGAAAAAGACAGTCTTTGGAAAGATATTCTTTTTTCACAGATTTTTCCTGACAGAATAAATATTAGGCCATATTGTCCGTTTGTTAGAAACATTGAATGGTTGAGGTGGGAACGCACCTCTGGAGCATCCAACTTTCCTACTCAAAGTAGGGTCAGCTGGAGCAGGTTGCACAGGCCATGTCATCAGATTTTTAATACCTCCAGGGATGGAGACTCCACAGCCCCTCTGGGCATCCTCTGTCAGTGCTTGACCATCCTAATAGTGAAAGACTTCTTCCTTAATATAAGGAAGTTCAAATTTCCCGTGTTCCAACTTGAGTCTCTCACCTCCTGTCCTCCCACTGTGCGTCTCTCTAAAGTGTCAGGCTCTGCATTCCCTGTAACTGCCATTCCTGTTGAGTAGTCATAGACAGCAATAACATCTCCCTTGCTCCATCTCTTCTTACGTCTCAAAACTCCACATATTCTCGCAGGTTCTCCTCAAATTTCCTGTGCTCTAGCACCCTGACCATCTTTTTGACACATTTAGCAATGAGTTGTTCCAGAGTGCTGATACCTTTCTTGTACTGGGAAGCACAGCACTGGACCAAGCACTCCAGACTGATCCCACCACGGCTTTTCCTAATGCAGACTAGTAAGCTGTCTACCTTCTTTACCTCAAGGGCTTGTTGATGGCTCATGGGCAACTTGTTGTAAACAAATACTCTCAGGGTCTTCAACAAGATGCTTTCCAGCTGATATGCACCCAGACAGTCCTGGCATATGGGGTTATTCCTCCCCAGGTGCTAGGACTCTGCATTTCCCCTTGCTGATCTTCATGAGGTTCCTGTTTGCCCATTTCTCCACAAGAGAGAGGAAGAGGTTCAGAAACGAGTATTTCTTCACTATGGGAGCTTCCTGTGTGAAAGTAACACATCAGAGCTCTTTCCAACTAGTCCAGTTTGGAACACTGTTCAGGAAAAAACAAAAACAAAACCAAACTAAAAACCACCATGCTTTTTATAGGCTATGCTGTTAATAAGGTAATAAAAGACAAAAGGGGTTATGCTATAGCTGATGAAAGTAATCTTAATTTTTCTCTGGCCAGCTTCAGGACTTCTGCTCACCATGTTAAGCAGGCAAGATATCTGTTCATTGAGATGTATAAAACTAATTCCTCTTCAGTGCATACACAAAGCCTAGGCTTTAACACGATCACTTATTAATTTGGAGATGCAATAACTGCACTTTGAACTTATAATCATCATTCTTTATTCTTACATCAATTTTATGTTGTCATGCAGCACAAATGTAAATCAATTTCATAGGTGAAACCGTAAGATGACAGATTATGAGAATTGAGTCCTGTGCTTTCTAATTCAGCTCAAATTCTTTTTTTATTTCTCATATACCTGGCAAACTAAACACATACAACTCCAGGTTTAAACATAAAAGTCTCTCAAATTATGGAAACACTGGAATAATTTGTTTATGTCTGCTGATCTATTATCATGAAACATACAAAGCTACTAAAACCTTGCTGAGGTCAAATGCAGAGCTTAAATGAGGAATTTTGTAATTGTTTTGAATCAAATATGCAGATGCTATGCTTGAGACTTGAATTGCATGCAAGAGGGGAGAGCAAGCTTGTAGGGAAAGTTCTCAGACAGAAAAGAATAAGTAAATACTTTGTAATTATATTATGACTAAGCAAGAATTTTAAAATAGTTGGGGAAGTCTGTATACCCTGCAATTGGAGTATACGGAGTATTGGAATTCCAGGTAAAAACTGAAAACCTTTAAAATTATTAAGTGAATCTGATGTACCTCACAAGGCATGTTACAATAAATAAATATTTTTCTTTAGTTATAAATATATAAATATAAAAGCAAGCAAACAAACAAAAATCAACCTACGAGGGCATTTATGCACAGTGGATGAGAGAGAGAGATTATGGATAACCTAGACTTAAAAAGTAAGCACATATTTGTATGAATAGATATGATGCCAAATTTAAAGAAAACTCAGCTTGGAGACATGGATAATTTTAGTTTCAGAATCCTGAATAAAGAACTGGCATTCCTTATTGCAGATATATTGATGAGAATCACTATGTCTGTTGGTTCTCATATGACTATTATACTTCCCGTATAACAGGTTTTACTAGAAATGGAGGAAAAGTTACCTAAGCAAATGCAAGCCTGTTAGTCCAGTCTCACTATTAAGCAAAGTTTTGGATTAAAATTAAGAGGGAGAAAAATGCAGAATATTCAAACTGAGGATGAATGAAGACCAGAATAAACTCCATCATGAGTATTCCAAAGGCTGTGCCAGGCAAGCCAAATCCAAATATTGCTGTTGGATAAGATTTTTAGTTTCTTTTAGCATAGGAACTATGCTAAATCCTGAGACTATGAGCTGCAGTAGATATCATCTCACTTGTAGAAATTCTAAGTGAAATGCTGAAAGTGCTGGTTAGTATAAGTGAATGAAGAAATAAAGTGAGGGGAATAAATGGAGGAAGCTATCTGAAGTTTTTCTTAAGGATCAGTTTTGAAACTGATTGAATTTTTCTTTAATGGTCTTGGCAGAAGAATTGGAAGCGCTGATGAAATTTGCTGAAGATGGGTTTGCTGAAGAGGTTTGATCAATATGTAAGAGGATTGAACGTCATAGGAAGAATGGGATGATCTTGAGGGTGGGAGGAATAGATGTGAACAAAAATTTAACAATACAGAAAGGAAGGTCATGCATTAGGGGACAAAAAACCACTTCAGTTACAAGCTCAGAATTCTTCTATAAGAAATTACTAAGAAATAGTAATGTAGCTGATCCTCTTTGAGACATGGGAATACTTTCCAGTTTCTGAAACCTTCTACATGCCATAGAATACATTTCAGTCACATGTCAAGACATTGTTTATGTAATGCAGCTAAGAAAGATAAAACTATGCATCTAGGCCATACCAAACAAGGTTATTTCCCGTAACACTAAATGAATAATAATGAGTTTGTGTAAGTTACAAATGCAGTCGCCATAATAATAAGTAGAATTCTGATTGCATTTGTTATAAAAGTGAATTTGAACTGTTGCAGGTCCTGAGAAGGAATATTCTTATGATCAGAAGAATGGAAAATATTCAAGTGGAGATCAAATCATCTTACTGTGCTTAATTTATCAATTTAAAATTTGAAAGGGCGTATAATGGGTGTCTTTAAATACACATGGGATAAGCTGCAGTGATAAAGAATTCCTATTTAGGGTAATAAACCATGTTGATACAAGGATGTGTCAGTATATAATTGTGTGGAATATATTTATACTGGAAATGAAAAGAAAGTTTCTAAACAATAGAGGTGAAAATAACCCACCACTTGATGTAGAAAGGACAAAATACTTTATATTAAGATGCAGACTGCCTTTTTGCCAGCAGTGATTTCTTCCCTTAACTGGCATATGACTGGATTTGAGGACATAAGAGATTCCTTCTGGACCCCTTTTTCCTGCCTAGAAAAGAAAAAATATGACTGCCAAGAAAGAGGAGAAATAAGATGAAGAAAACATGTTCTAGATGATTTGGAGATGCTTTTATTAAAACCATTCTCTCTCTGCTGTCTCCTTTTTTACAACACATGTATACAGCAAATAATCAAAGTTAGTAAGAGTCTGCAATAGTCTCCTGTACTTATTTGAAGGGCAGGATGGAAATAAACAATATATTTATAGAATTTTGGAATCATAGAATCATCTAGATTGGAAGGGACCTTTAAGATCATCGAGTCCAACCACCAACTTAACACACCAAAACCACTACTAAACCATGTACCTAAGCACCACGTCTACAAGTCTTTTAAATACCTCCAGGGATGGCGACTCCACGACTTCCCTGGGCAGCCTCTTACAATGCTTGATAACCCTTTTGGTGAAGAAATTTTTCCTAATACCCAACCTAAACCTCCCCTGGCATAACTTGAGGCCATTTCCTCTCGTCCTATCACTTGTTACTAGGGGGAAGAGACCAACCCCCACCTTGCTACAGCCTCCTTGCAGGTAGTTGTACAGAGCGATAAGGTCTCCCCTCAGCCTCTTTTTCTCCTGACTAAACAACCCCAGTTCCCTCCACCACTCCTTGTGCTCCAGACCCCTCACCAGCTTCATAGCCCTTCTCTGGACACGCTTCACTACCTCAATGTCTTTCTTGTAGTGAGGTGCTCAAAACTGAACACAGTATTTGAGGTGCGACCTCACTGGTGCCAAATACAGGGGGACGATCAACTCCCTAGTCCTGCTCACCGCACTATTCCTGATACAAGCCAGGATTCTCTTGGCTTTCTTGGCCACCTGGGCACACTGCTGCCTCATATTCAGCCAGCTGTTGACCAGCATCCCAAGTCCTTTCCCACCAGGCAGCTTTCCAGCCACTCTTCCCCAATCCTGTAGCACTGCATGGGGTTGTTGTGAGCCAAGTGCAGGACACGGCACTTGGCCTTGTTGAGCCTCATACTGTTGGCCTGGGCCCATCGATCCAGCCTGTACAGGTCCCTCATCATCCTACCCTCAAACAGATCAACACTCCCGCTTAGGTTAGTGTCATCTGCAAACTTACTGAGGGTGCACTCCATCCCCATATCTAGGTCATTGATAAAGATATTAAAGAGAACTGGCCCCAGTACTGAGCCCTGGGAAACACCACTTGTGACTGGCTGCCAGCTGGAGTTACCTCTTCACCACCACTCTTTGGGCCCGGCCATCCAACCAGTTTTTACCCAGCAAAGAGTACACCCATCCAATTTATGAGCAGCCAGTTTCTCCAGGAGAATGCTGGGGGAAACAGTGTTGAAAGCTTTACTGAAGTCCAGGTAAACAACATCCACAGCTTTTCCCTCATCCACTAAGCGAGTCACCTTGTCATAGAAGGAGATCTGGTTTGTCACGGAGGACTTGCCTTTCATGAACCCATGCTGACTGTGCCTGATCACCTGGTTGTCCTGCATGTGACACGTAATGGCACTCTGGATGATCTGCTCCATAACCTTCCCCGGCACCAAGGTCAGACTTACAGGCCTGTAGTTATGTACTTTATTTCTTAGAAGTTATAGACAAGAGGAAGTGAATTTAGTCTGCACTGGAAGGTTAATTAAAATAATTCCCAAACTTGTAAGGCTTAACTCTGTGACCCTAATAATGTTTTTTTTTTTTTCTGTTGTAAAACATTTTGTGTATATCTAATATGCATATATTCATATATTGAATAGGTGTATTTGTATCATGCACGTTTTTGGCAATTCAGTAGAATTTATTGTTAAAAATATTATATCAGTATCAGACAGACAGATGCACACAGGAGATAAAACAGCTGGGCAACTGGAGTTGAAGTGCATCTAAGGCAGGATAGATAACGTCCCCTCATTTTCTATATCAATTAAACCTTGGAAACAAGAACACAACCATAGATTAGAAAGCAGCACAGCACATATCATGTTTTTTTAGTGTCATGGCTGCAAGTATAACACAGCCTGAAATTTCCCTGTAGTCTTGATGGTTTTATATGTTTTGCAAGCTGTACTTTATCCAAAGGAACTTACTCATTTTTAAGATTGTTTTTTACATAAAATTGTGTACTGTATCATATGTTAGGATCTGATTAGGGAAAATGAGCATATAATGCAGAACTAACTATGAGGACAAAAATAGCAAATTATTTTTTTTAAATAAAAATAAACCTCAAGCAAAGGGAGAACTTTACAATAGTCAGGCAACTAGCAGTCATTATGTTCAATAAATAATGAAACAGCTAAAGCTAAGAAACACTTGCCGAGTAATTATGCTCCTTTTTTACACACAGTAGAGTTGGAAATAATCAGTCTAAAAAATATCTAATAACTCAGTACTGCATGAAGCGTGACTCCTTGATACTATTTGCTGTCTTCATAAAACACATCTTTCCAAAACTGAAATCCTCAAACCCACTTAAGGTCATTAAGTGTACATTTGCACTGTTTGGAATATTGTGTTTTAAGGACAAAACAGTTTTGATAATTGCAGATCTATATAGAGATTTCTCCATTATATATCAGTGTCATATATCAGCGACTAAAGTAAACAGTCAAGAAGAATAATATTTCAATGATTTTTTTATCCTTAATTATGAAAAATATTGAAAATTAAAATTGAATAAAAAATATTCTATGAGACATGGAATTAATCTCCTCATTTCTACCAGTATATTAACTAATTTAACCAGGCTATGCAGTTAAACAAGCATGAATCAACAAATAAGCAAGCAAATTTATTTAAAGTACTTTTTCAAAAATAAAAGAAAATTATAAATTTTATATAGTGAAGCTGTTACTCCAGTTCCCATGTCCAGCAACATTTCATCCCAACACACAATGTGTCATAAATTCAAAATTAAACATACTATCAATGTTTCAAAGTGTGAATGAGGCTTTGTACCTCTTCATGAAAAGGTTCACAATTTTCAGTAAAGCACATACAATTTGCTTTTAGCTGTATTTAAATGATAAAGATTATCCTTCTTAAAATACTTGTGTCCTAAAAATATGCACAAGTTGACAAACCAGAATGCTCCTAAGTTAATGTCAATTATTTAATTCAGGTATTTGCTTTATACTAATCTACATAATTTTTATCCACAGAACGCTCCTCATTCTGTGCCCATTAGAGACCTTGGCTGAAAATATGAATGAGATTGGACACTTATTGGATCAACTTGTCATGGCTGAGCATTGGCGTTCTCAATTAAAGACCCTCCCTGCTAGACTGCAGGTGATTGGAGAGCTGGGGAGAGAAAGACAGAAAGCACCCAAGGAAGAGAAAAAGAGCAGAATTAGAAGTCTGAAAGTTATAAAAGATGACAGCAAATGTTGTTTGGGAATAATCTCTTCTATCCTCCCTGGCTAAGGAATTAGAAAATGGAGCAGGTGATGAGGGAATCTTGAAGATAAAAGGTCTTGTGGTTGAGCAGGAATCTTTTGTAGAGACCACAATTATATCTCTTGATTTGTTCTTCACATCATTAAATCACAGATATTTGTTAATCTTATTCTCCTTGTTTTCTGTGTGCTCAACAAGAAACATCATAAGACTAAATATTTAGGAGTCTTTAGCCAGTGCAGTTTGACGAGATCCTTTGAAATATTAGTCACTGTAAAAATGTGTAGTACTTTAAAAATGTAGGTCCTCTATCTCTAAGATTAGTGGTCAATTTTTTACTTTCCTTTTCTTTACTTTTACTGTGGCTCAGCAACTGCAATGGGAAAATGCAGAATATTGTTCAGTATTAAAGGAATATTTTGAGCATAAAGTGTTCTTTGTAAAGCAGTCAAATGCAGTACCGAAGCTACGGCAGTAATAACCTTGCAGAAATGAATACTTTTACTTTCAGAAATGTTGCTTGAACAGCTTGCATTATACGTTACAGTTTGTCAACATCATCGGTACGGAGAATAGTTATGAATAGAAAATATTTTTACTTTTGTTGAAAGAGGGAGGCACATGATCACATTATTGAAGACTATCTTACAGTGGGCTGCTTTCATGTATCATTTCCTCATTTTTTTAATTGTTGAGATTTAATACCTAAGAAGTCTCGTAACCCTTACTATTGATGCTGATGCTCTATAAGATTTGTAATTCTTGAGGTAAATTAAGAGTTTTTCAGAAAGGAAATTATAAGTTTGTTTTTTTTTTTTTAAATATGAAACCCAACTAAATAATTTCTAACAGAAGAGAAAATTTCAAATCCTTTTGAAATTTTTTTTTTTTACTGCGTCCAGTTCTGGGCTCCCCAGTTCAAGAAAGACAGGGATCTGCTGGAGAGGGTCCAGCAAAGGGCTACGAAGATGATTAGGGGATTAGAACATCTTTCATACGAGGAAAGGCTGAGGGATTTGGGTCTCTTTAGTCTGGAGAAAAGAAGATTGAGGGGGGATCTTATTAATGCTTTCAAATACTTGAAGGGAGGATGCCAGGGGGATGGGAGCAGTCTTTTTTCAGTGGTGCCCATTGATAGGACGAGGGGTAATGGGCACAAACTTGAACATAGGAAGTTCCATCTTAACATGAGGAGGAACTTCTTTACTTTGAGGGTGGTGGAGCACTGGAACAGGCTGCCCAGAGAGGTTGTGGAGTCTCCCACTTTGGAGACATTCAAAACCCGCCTGGACGCTGTCCTGTGCAACCTGTTGTAGGTGACCCTGCTCTGGCGGGGGGGGTTGGACTAGATGATCTCCAGAGGTCCCTTCCAACCCTGACTATTCTGTGATTCTGTGATTCTGTGAAATCAATGGCACAATTCTGACTTCATCAAGGCAAGCATTTCTCCAAGGACTTCCTAATCCTAGCTAAGTATAAACACACTTGAAAAGTTCTGGAAGACTGAGAGTGCAATCTTGCAAATGTATGCTACCAAGTGTAATGCTTATTTCAACAGTCAGTGGGAGACACAGATTTTCAAAAGTAGATATCTAGCTACTAGTAAAATGTCTGGGACTTGTGACCTATGCCATTGATAAATACAGGAACAATTCTTCTACTGACAGCAATGCAGTTTGTCACTATCAAAATGTTACACAGGTTCACCTTCTTCTTTAGTTATTTTCTTTGCCCTAAAAAAGCACAGACGGTGGCAGACAGTACCAGTACACATGCCAGCACTAAGGGTGGCATCACAACTGATGAAAGAAAGTACATTGCGCCCATGCTGTAGACCTCAGATATGTGCATGGAGGACAGGGTGAGTTTGAATTAACCAAAAAGCCACCGTGTAAATTCAAGGGAAAAAAGTCTCCAAAGAACTAAGTTGAACAGTGCTTTGAAGAACCTTGCTTAAAAAAAAAAAAGTATGCTTAAAATGGTATGAAGGCTTGCAAAGTTCAAAGTAATTTGCAATGTTCAGAAAATTTTAGGTTAATGTATGAAGCAGCTTGACATAAAGAAAATACTGAACTGTATTAGTATACTTGTGAGATGAGATTTCTTAACTTCAATGTTGTTATAATAAAGGAAAATTTTGAGCAAAGTCAAAACTTGCCACACATCGTTTTGTTTGTAAAGATGGTTGGGTGCAGCATTCTATTACAATGTGTAATTAATTGGCAATGACTCAACTACACATTCAGGATCATTATCAACAATAGAACAGATAAAATACAATAGTAAATAGTGCCAAGTATAGATATGTACCTCCATATTAATAAACTCTCTTCTATAACTAATTTCAAGAAGTTGTCTACAAACACAGCTATGCACATGTACATATATATGTGCACGCAAGCATACACTTCCCCCCCCCACACACACACACACTGAGCCATGGGGGAAGTTACTGTCACACCTCACCAGCTTTGTCTCACCAGGTGTCACCTCACCAGCTCTGCTGCTGCTGACACCACTCCGACACACCTGCCATCAAGGTGGTGCCCTGGGAGGTGTTCCCACACACACAAAAATATGATTTATACTTCTGTTGTAACTTATGTGTAACCTAGAGCTAGAGAGATGGTTAAAACTTATGACAAATAAACTCATGAATTCATAAAAGAATGTTGGAAAACACCATTAGATGAATACATGTCAATATATAGTCAGCTTTCAAACTGCAAAAGAACAGAAAACATAACCTTTGCTGGATATTGGAAGAAACATTCAATAACTTGTCATATTAAACTAGGTGAGATATTCACACATACTTCAAAAGTTTTATCTTTTTGTGCCATGTACTAATTTCACATTTACTCATTTCTTTCTACTACTCACTCCCAAAATAAAAATAATTTAAAAAAAAAAACACAACAAATAAGAAAAAACACATCACTGAAATAGTTTATAAGTTTAAATGTCACTTTTGGGTGGTATCTAGTATGTAATGCATAATGACAAACAAATGACAACATTGGAAATTCTATGAAACTCATTCAGTATATCATATGTATGATATCTTAACCTGTGAAGATTAATATAATTCATATTCATAAACTGAACTTCAGGAGATTAAAGACTGGTATTTTGTTTTCTTCCTGTCCCCCTCCCCCCCCAATCCAGTTTTCCTTGATTTTCTTTCTGTAAGATATTATACAGGTGTTATGCTCTGTGGACAATGATCTCCCTGTAATTCTTTCAGACATCATTTTGGAATCATATATGGTCAAGAAAAATTTTTAGAATCTCACATGCCTTACAGACTAAAGTTTTATAAGTCTTAATATTTGTATATTACTGATGCTTGAAGACTGTTACCTTAACTGTATAATTTACTATCCTTAGTTCATCCCTAGATGTTTTCATTCCAGCTGAGCTCCTAAGGTGCCTTCCAGCCTCTGTGACTCCCTGATTTCCACAGGCTCACTTTTCTGCAAGCGTCATTGCAAATCTCCTACATACAGTGGTTGCTATTGTCCTTATGTCACACTTGGTTCATCATCATTCTGAAACACATCTTTATTTTAGCAGGTGCTCTGCTGGTTTCAATGCAATTAGCCTTAGGTTTCTTCTGAAATTTGTAGAAATAAGCTAACTATACTTTAAGATTAGTATTCAGATGGCATTTCAGTCCTGTCAGTTCCTCATGTAATATAAAATATATGGAAAGTACACAACCCTTGCATAATTGACGCATTTTTACATTTCTGTGTTCGGTTTTGTAAAAATGAAACTGAAAGTTTCTGGCTTCATCTCTCTGTTCTTCATTAAAAGAGAAACTATATTATTTCTGTCCCTTTTCATCTTGCAATTTTATTATCTTGACATAATATACTGAATATATTTTAGAATGTTACATCATTCCATTTTGAAAAGTACTTAATAAATCCTCAGATATATAGCTTGATTCAATGTTATATGGGAAATCCACCAGCAAAGAGCATTCAACAAATCACAAAGAAATAAATGAACATTCATCCAGAAGGTTTTACAATGGCCAGCAGAAATATTTCTGTATGTGAAAGTTCTGACTGATGATACTATTATTTACAGAGAATGACCACATAATGGGAGCATGTAACTATTCTACAGTGATTTTGCAGAACTGTATACCTTCTATACAAGTATAAATTTACATACTTTGATTTACATTTATATATGCATACAAATGTAAGGTAGGTCAATCTGAAAGCTCTCCTCTGAGTAAGTGTGCATATCCCTAAAATTCTGCAACAAAATTTATGAGAATTTGTTATCATTTCACACTGCAAATTATTAAAGAGACTTTTTGTAGGAAAAACACAAGAAGCTGAATTATATTTATGATAAATACTGTTGGGGAGACCAGTCAATACACTGGAGGGCAGGGCTGCTATTCACATGGATCTCGGCAGGCTGGAGGAATGAGCTACTACAAGCTTTTAGGACATTTGTTACTGAAAAATGAAAGAATGCTTTAACACATGAATATATGAAGCTAGACCCACGTATGGTGTGAGTGCCACAGCAGTAAGGGTCATGTGCTTGACTGCTTGAATAGAATCCAGAAACATGAAATTAAAAACTGTGGCACCTAAAATGAATACACTATTTGTATCATTTGACAATACAGAATAATAATTTAAAGCTACAATTAGTTGATTAAAGAAGCAATAATGATAATGCTTATTCATGGTCTGGAGACCTCTCTTAAAGATAGGCCAAATTTCAAAGACAGTGTTTGCCAAAAGAATCCAAACTAGTGTTAAGATCTCTCTTTCTTCTGAAAACTAGAGGTACCATTCACTCACATCCAATTTCTTCCAGCAATGCTTTTTAACCCTTTACTTGTGGGAACTATAACTTTTTTCTTTTCACCCAAGTTGTATGTTGTTACAATTTAAGAAACCCATAACAATTTATTGTCATTTAGACAATCATTCTATCACCCAATGACCCCTCCACACCCAAGAAGGGGAATTGGGAAAAAAACAAGGAAACTCCGGAGCTGAAATATAAACAGATTTAATAGAATAAGACTAGATAATTAACATTAATAGCACTAAAGAACCAATAATGATCCGAATACCAATACAGAGTATGCAAAGATTATAGTCAGCCAATTATATCAGTAGGAAGATGCGCAGTCCCAACAGTGGACAGCAA
Organism: Ibidorhyncha struthersii; assembly: GCA_013398815.1. Lineage (NCBI taxonomy): Eukaryota > Metazoa > Chordata > Aves > Charadriiformes > Charadriidae > Ibidorhyncha > Ibidorhyncha struthersii. The sequence continues at coordinate 83,499 of VZSZ01002504.1, read as the reverse complement.
ATGTCGGACACTGTGAGTGCTATGGCTTTGGGAGGAAAGGAAGGCCTCAGGGCAAGTTCTCAGGATGGCAGCCATCAAGGGAGAGAAAGAACTTCACAGCAAACTTTCTAATTTATATTGAAGGTGACATTCATGGTATGAAATAATCCTATTGGCTAGCTTGCGTCAAGTGCTCAGGTCTTACTCCTCCTCATTCCTGCATCTGGCAAGCACGAAAACACTGAGAACTTGAAATCCACATACCGTAGCTGGCTACAAAGGAAATATTTTCACAAATTCAGACCCTAGAGTCTTCTAAAAGTGCAGTCTTCCCAAGTATTAGAAATTAGTCCTGTGTTGCTCAAACCAGGACACATGTAAAAGCCCCATTGCATATGGATAGAGTACTATATGGCATATTCAATCATAAATTTCTTACTCACCTTTCTCAGATCTGTTACAGATAATCCACAGCCAGAAGACCAAAGGAAAAAGCTGAAACCGTCACGCAGTGCATTAGAAGAAAGCAGTAATGGATTTGTATTTGCAAGTTTTCCTGGTAGAAAACAACTAATGGAATAAACAGTTTTAATCATGGATCTTTAATAAAGATTTTTTTTAATCATTATTATTTTTTTAAATTATGGATATGACTTACTTTGAATTGTTAGTCCAAATGTTATACAAAAACATTGACTTTCCTTATATCTCTATATTAATGTGCTGGGCTGCTAGCACTATCTTGATAGTGTCGAAAGAGACTTTTACATGTACTGTTGATGGGAGACTGGATGGGAACCTATAGGAACCTCAACTCTCTCATTATCTGTTATCAAGCTTTTTATAGGTACCAGCCTGCCTTATACCCATTTTCACAGTAGCTTTAAGACAGTCCAGTTGTCTGACCATACTAGTCTAGCAGAGTTTTGTCTGTACTTATCAGCTTCATTCTTTATTTTAAATTGTTATAACTTTGAGGATTTCAGTTTGTAGCTTCATCCAGTGTATGCTAATTCTTCCCTTCCCTAAAGCCTCTTTCTTCCACTTGGAATTTAATACCATCTTCGATAAGATACCTAGTTTCAGAAATGTTGTTTCATCTTTTCCTAGAAAAGGTTGCTGCTGTTTTTCTCCTTTGGAGACAGCATCTGGAAGTAGATAACATTTCATTTTATTGTCAATAATACATGAAACAAACAACCACAGGCCTTCATTAGCATCTGGAGGACTCTAAGTTGGGAACTGAAAAAACGCCAAAAACTACTGCCAGGCAACAAAAAAAAAGTGAATTTCTTTAAAAGAATAGGAGAAGCAAGTGGATTTTATAAGACATAGAAATAGTATTACATGTTATTTGCAAAGTAGGATATATTTTTTAATTTCAGGGCTTATCACAAACTGATGAGATGTGTTTTCTTCTCATGGATTGAAAAGCAAATATAAAAGGTAAAAAATTGTTTGCCTGCTTAAAGGAGTCATTAAACTGTGTTTTCAATTCTGTAAGGATAGAGTTTTATTATTGCAGTTTTGTTATTGCCATTTAACAATTTTTCCCTCCAACTAGGTATACAAAAGGATCTTCACATGTGATGATGATTGGATAGGGCACTGTGTGCCATGCACATTTTTCATTAATGAAAAAGACATATTTTTTAAATCTGAATACACAAATTAGTAGTACAGTACTTGTTTAGTTTACTGTTTTGATTATTTTTCTGATTCCACTAATAATATATTTCTGTTAAATATTTCACTATTAAATAATTAAAGTGCTACAGATATTGTTACAAATAGACAGCACATTTTTAAATTATGACTTTACAAGTCTTCTTTTTCATTAGTATTATCACTAATTCATTTTAGGTACTGAGACTCAGGCATGCAGTGCCCTTAGTCAGCTTCTGTGATTATCTCCTAATGTTGAAATACTTATGTTCCCATTTTGGTAAATGCAAGGGTAACGATTATTGATACAAGGGTGAACATTGTGTTGTCACATTTCTGTGTCTTTAGGTAGAAATATGCTTTCTTACTGGAGTCAAACTGTCTTGAAAATGGAGTTAGACGGTCTTCCAAGGCAAAGCAATTAGTCTAATATATACTTGTTTTTCTTTATATATATATATGTAAAAATTTTAGAGCATTTTTATCCTATACTTCTTTTCAAGTTTCTTACAATAATATCTCTTCAGCTTTTAACAAAACATCTACTTCCACATACAGGTGGCACTAAACTTCATGAAATACTGTCTCCTTTTGGGAGAAAAAAAAAAAAAAGAACATAGCAATGGCTCTTAAGCTTTTGAAATTGTTACAGTTCTAGTTTTGTTACAGTTTTTGTGACCACCCTCCCCCAACACCAATTAAAAAAAAAAAAAAATAAAAAAAACAGAAGGAATAATCCCCACAACTATTTAATATGTATACTAAATAAATACAAAGTATTTGACTGATACTGTTGTTTGCTTATGCAAAGAATTTGGTGGCACTGTGATGTTTGCTAGAATTAACATACACATAAATTGACATAATGAAGTACAGAGTAGGACATAAGAGATTAATCTTTAATTTCAATTAAAGTCAAACCTTTAATGTAGTAGCTGATAGAATGAAATATATCCAGGGGTTTCTAAAGAGGCATTTGTCTCCATTACAGAAAGATCCAGAAGGCTTTCATTTTGTGCAGCTGAACAATGAACTGGTGATGATTATATATGTGATGATTTTCTTGGCAAGTCACTAAAGTCATTATCATCCTACCTGCATCAGAATTAGCTACTTGCAAGGATTCATTAGTTGTGCAGACTTACTACTTGAATAATCATGATCTTAAGTATGACCATGAAACTGCAACTTCCTTTATATTTCATAAAGAAAGAAATAAAATTCTTAAGAAAAATAAGAGCATGGATAATGCCAAGCTTTGATCATATAGAGGTGATTCCACTGTTAAAACTAAATTGAACATTTAACTTCAAGTAGAATTAAAATACTTGGGTTTGACTTTAATAATTAAACGAACTTTTGAATTTACAAACATTACTAATTCTAGAAGTACTGAATTTTCAGAGACTTCTTTGTTGGTTGTTTCAAGACTTCCTAACCTAGCAAGGGATTTATCTAACAGAATGTAGATATCTGCTATTTCTATTTTTCTGAAGAAATATGCACTTATAGGTCATAATAAATCTTGTCCAGAAGTTGACTTCTAAAATACAGCAGACTAATCATTCTCTAGGAGTGTATGTCTATGACTATGGTAACAATTTCAGATGGGCATATCTGTGGGCTGAATGTAATTTTTTCATGCAAAAACATCTAATAACTTTTGAGATCAGCTCATCCCTCCTGAGAGAGGCTTCCTGTACGCCAAATCTATCAGCCTTTGTAGCTGTCCCAGAGAATGAAAAAGTAGCTGGGATATCCCTGTTCAATGTATATTTCATTTAAGTTTCCATATTAAAATCCCCAGTTTAGGTTTCTAATCATGAGCTTGGTCTCAGGCATCCCACTATTGTCCTTATAGATCTTATAAATACGAAGAATGGATTTTAGAGAGCAAATTTTAGTTCAACAAATCAAATTGTGATGATGCTGTTTTCTGTCCTTCCTGAAGAAACTGAAACATGGTTCATGGAGGAACAAAAATAATTCTCTATGGTTTATTGATGAAGTTTTGCAACCTCTCTTCCCACACCTCTTGAATAGACGGACCTCATGCAGGGACTGGGGGAATAAAGTACCTCCCAATGCAAGAGAAGATCAGATTTGTGACCACATGAGGAACCTGAACGTACAGAAGTCTGTTAGAGCGAGTCCAGAGGAGGGCCACGAAGATCATCAGAGGGCTCAAGCACCTCTCCTATGAGAACAGGCTGAGAGAGTTGGGCTGAGTTCATCCTGGAAAAGAGAAGGCTCTGGGGAGACCTTATAGCTGCTTTCCAGTGTCTGAAGGGTGCTTACAAGAAAGCTGGAGAGGGACTTTTTACAAGGTCATGTAATGCGAGGATGAGGGGTAATGGTTTCAAACTGGAAAAGGGTAGATTTAGAACAGATATTAGGAAGAAATTTTTCACTCTGAGGGTGGTGAGACATTGGAACAGGTTGCCTGGGGAAGTTGTGGATGACCCATCCCTGGAAGTGTTCAAGGCCAAGTTGCATGGGGCTTTGAGTAACTTAGTCTAGCAGAAGGTGTCCCTGGCCATGGCAGGGGTGTTGGAACTAGTTATGATCTTAAAGTTCCCTTCCAGCTCTAACCATTCTGTGACCTTTTTGGCCTGCTTAACTATGGGAGATATCACAGAAACAGAAGTGATTCTATGATTCTATGAAGTCTATGGGACCTGATGGGATGCATACCAGAGTCTTGAGGGAATTGGCTAATGTATTTGCCAACCCAGTTTCCATGATTTTTTAAAAATCATGGCAGTCAGGTGAAGTCCCCTGTGACTGGAAAAAGGGAAACATTGAACCCATTTTTAAAAAGGGTAGAAGGGAGGACCCTGGGAACTACCAACCTGTCAGCCTCACCTCTGTGCCTGGGAAGATCATGGAACTGATCTTTCTTGAAGCTATACTAAAGCACATGGAGGACAAGGATGCAATCCAAAAGAGCCAGTAAGGCTTCACCAAGGGCAAATCCTGCCTGAGCAGCCTAGTAGCCTTCTATGATGGAGTGACTGCATCAGTCAACAAGGGCAGTGCGGAGGGTGCGCAGCAAGCTCACTACCCTGGATGTCAGGAGAACAGACTTTAGTCTCTTGAAAAATCTGCTTAGTAGTGTTCCATGGGATAAAGCACTGGAAGGGAGAGGGACCCAAGAAAGCTGGTTAGTATTCAAGGATCACCTTCTCCAAGCTCAGGAGAAATGCATCTCAACAAAGAAGAAGTTGGGCAAAAAAAGCCAGGAGGCCTGCATGGATGCATGGATGAACAAGGAGATCCTGGACACACTCAAAAGCAAAAGGGAGTCCTACGGAGGGTGGAAGCAAGGACAGGTAGCCTGGGAGGAATACAGAGAAACTGTCTGAGAGCCCAGGGATCAGATTAGGAAATCTAAGACCCAGATAGAATTAAATCTGGCCGGGGACATCAGGGGCAACAAGAAAAGTATGTCAATGATAAAATGAAGACTAGGGAAGATGTAGGCCCCCTCTGGAAGGAAACAGGAGACCTGGTAACCCAGGGTATGGAGAAGGCTGAGGTACTCACAAGAGTTTTTGCCTCAGTCTTCACTGGCAAGGGGTCTAAACACAGTGCCCAAGTTACAGAAGGCAAAGACAGCAACTCTGAGAATGAGGAACCACCCACTGTAGGTGAAGATCGAGTATGAGACCATCTAAGAAACTTGAAGGGGCACAAGTCCGTGCAATCTGGTGAGATATACCTGCAGGTCCAGAGGGAACTTGCAGATGAAGTTGCCAAGCCACTATCCCACTATATTTGAGAAGTCGTGGCAGTCCAGAGAAGTTCCCACTGACTGGAAAAGAGTAAACATAATCCCTATTTTCAAAAAGGGAAAAAAGAAAGACCTGGGGAACTATAGGCCAGTCAGTCTCACCTCTGTCCCCAGCAAGATCATGGAGCAGATCCTCCTGGAAACTCTGCTAAGGCACATGGAAAATAAGGAGGTGACTGGTGACAGCCAACACGGCTTTACCAAGGGCAAGTTGTGCCTGACAAATGTGGTGACCTTCTATGATGGGGTTAGACCGTTGGTGGATAAGGGGAGAGCAACAGATGTAATCTACCTGGACTTATGCAAAGCATTTTACACTGTCCCACATGACAACCTGGTCTCTAAATTGGAGAGACATGGATTTGGTGGATGGACCACTCAGTGAATAAGGAACTGGATAAATGGTTTCACTCAAAGACTTGCGGTCAACGGCTCCATGTCCAAGTGGCAAGCAGTGACAAGTGGTGTTCCTCAGGGGTCAGTACTGGGACTGGTGCTGTTTACTATCTTTGTCAGCAACATGGACAGGGGGATTGAGTGCACCTTCAGCAAGTTTGCCAATGACACCAAGCTGTGTGGTGCGGTTGACGTGCTGGAGGCAAGGGAGGCCATCCAGAGGGACCTGGACAGGCTGGAGAGGTGGGCCCATGCCATCCTCATGAGGTTCAACCAGGCCAAATGCAAGGTCCTGCACATGTGTTGGGGCAATCCCGTGCACAAATACAGGCTCGGCAGAGGATGGATCGAGAGCAGCCCTGAGGAGAAGGACTTGGGTGTGTTGGTGGATGAAAAGCTGGATGTGATCCAGCAATGTGCACTCACAGCCCAGAAAGTCAACTGTAACCTGGGCTGTATCGAAAGAAGCATAGCCAGCAGGCCGAGGGAGGTGATTCTGCCTCTCTACTCTGCTCTGGTGATACCACTCCAGCTCTGGAGTCCTCAACATAGGAAAGACATGGACCTGTTGGAGCGGGTCCAGAGGAGGGCCACAAAGATGATCAAAGGGCTGGAGCACCTCTCCTGTGAGGATAGGCTGAAACAGTTGGGGTTGTTCATCCTGGAGAAGGGAAGGCTCCAGGGAAACCTTATAGAGGCTTTCCAGTATCTGAAGGGCGCCTACAAGAAAGCTGGAGAGGGACTTTTTACAAGGGTAGGTAGTGATAGGACAAGGAGTAATGGCTTCAAACTGGAAGAGGGCGGATTTAGATTAGATATTAGGAAGAAACTCTGAGGGTGGTAAGGCATTGGAACAAATTGCCCAGAGAAATTGTGGAGCCCCCATCCCTGGAGGTGTTCAAGGCCAGGTTGGATGGGGCTTTGAGCAACTTGTCTAGTAAGAAGTGTCCCTGCCCATGTCAGGGGTGTTGGAACTAGGTGATCTTTAAGGTTCCTCCCAACCTAAACCATTCTATGATTCCATGATTCACAGTTTCTGATCATTAGGCAGGAATTTTACCACCCTTAAATCTGCTGGAGTGACAAGACAGCGGGATGTGGTGGCTCTGTCCTGGTCAGCAGCCAGATGCCTTCCTTGCTGCTTGCTCACTTACATTCCTTAACAGAACAGGGGGAGAAAATAGGATGAGAAACCTCTTTGGTCAAGATAAAGACAGGGAGATTGCTTACCAGTTATCACCACGGGCAAAACAGACTCAACTTTGGAAAAATTAATTTAACGTCTTGTCAATTAATATAGGTTTGGGTAGTGAAAAACAGACTAAAAATTTTGAACCACCACCTTCTCCCTACCCCATTTCACTCCTTAATACCTAACTCCTCTCCCTCTGCATTCATGAAAGGTACAGGGGAATGGAGGACAGGGGTTGTGGTGAGTCCATAGCAGTTCCTCTCTGAAGTTCCTTTCTCTTCACACTTTTTTTCCTGCTGCAGTGTAGGTACTCTTCACAGGCTTCAGCTCTACAGGAAAAAATTCTGCTACAGTTTGGGCTTCCCACAGGCTGCAATTTCTTCAGAAAATATCCAACTTCTCTGGCACAGAGTCCTCCATTGGCTGCAGTACAGATATCTGCTCCACCATGATCTCTCCCATGGTTTGCAGAACAATATCTGCCCCGACACCCTGCAGCACCTCCTCCTCCTCATTAGTCTCTGACTTGGAGTTCACAGGAGTATTTTTCACTTTTCTTCTCTCCTCATCTGCCTGTGTGGCATTTTTGTCCTTTCTTAAATATATTTTTACAGACCTGTCACCAACTTTGTTGATTGGCTCAGCTTTGGCCTGTGGTGAGTCTGTTGCAGAGCTGGCTGGATCTGGCTGTGTCTGGCGCAGGATAGCCTCTGATCTCTTCTCACAGAGGCCATCCCTGCAGCCCACCCGCTAACAAAACCTTGCCATGTAAACCCAATGCACAAAGCAAAGCAATCTAGGATGTTTCTGTTGTAACATTGATGAGTTTCCTGACCCAAGGAATTGAGATGATTGATGAACTGACAAGAAGAGACCTGTTATTCACAAACAAGCAAGAACAGTTTGGTGATGTGAAGGTTAAAGGCATTCTTGACTCTAATGATTGTGAGATAGATGGTGGTGTTCAGGACTGTGAGAGAGGAGGAAGGTAAATAGCAGTGTGTTAAGGGACCTTCTTGAATGAGTCCCAGGGGATATGGTCCTGGAGAGAAAAGGAATCCAGAAGAGCTTATAGATTTTCAAGTATCACCTTCTTCAGGTTCAAGAACGGTCCATCCCAAGGAGCAAGAATTCAAGCAAAGGTGACAGGAAACCTGCATGGATTAACAAGGAGCTCCTGATTAAACTCAAATATAAAAAGAAATCATAAAAGAGACAGAATAGGGTATAGGTGACCCAGGAGGAAGACAGAGACACTATCTGAGCATGCATGGGTAGGAAAACAGAAGTCAAAACCCATCTGGAGTTGAATCTATTGCGGGATATGAAGGGCAACAAGAAGGGCTTCTACAAGTACACATGCAGCAAAAGGGGGGCTGGGAAAAATCTGGATCCATTGCTGAATGGAACAGGGGCCCTGGTGGTGAAGGGCATGGAAAAGGGCAAAGTACTCAATGCCTTCTTCATCTTGATCTTTACTGGTAAGACCAGATTTGAGGAGTCCAAGGCTCCGGAGACCAGAGGGAAAGTTTGGAGCAAGGGAGACTTGCTCTCACTGGAGATGGATCGGATTGGGAACATTTAAAGAAAATGGACATAAACAAGTCCATGACACCAGATGAAATGCATTCATGAGTGCTGAGAGAGCTGGCTGATGTCACTGCAATCCTACTCTCAATTACGTTTGAAACAACATAGTGATTGCAGGGGGAGGGAGGTGGTGGTCCTCAGGTCTGGAAGAAAATAAATGTCAATTCAGTCTTCAAGAAAAGAAAGAAAGAAGATCCAGGGAACTACAAGCCAATGAGCATCACTGATTCTGGGAGCAGGCCCATTACAACTTCTATTTTAGCCATTTTACAAGTACTCTCATCAAGCCTTCCTCTCCTGAAACATATCATTGTGTGCTACTTTATTGCAGTTGCATATTCTTTGTTCCTTCCCCTTGTTGATTAAAATAATGTTGTCCACGATTTCTTCTTAAATTTTGCCAACTTTCTTCAAACTCTTTCCTTATTTTCTATTCTTCATTGAGATATGAAGGGCAGCTTTCATATCTCAAAGGATTTCCAAATTATCTGGTTAAGTTTTAGGGGTTTTTGCTTTTGTATTGAGTTCTTTACATCCTCCTTTGTGTTACAGTATTTCCTTTTCTTGTTTGTTTATGCTGTTTTAATAACATTTGAATATTTTTACATATGTTGTAAAATGTTATGAACTAAACAGTTCCCTATATACTAGTTTTAATTCTGTCAGAATTTTGTATGTTTTTAACAATAGTGATAAAATTTGAAAGTCAATTTGTCTTAATTCATATAAAACCTCCTGGCTGAACTATAGGTTCTCAGTTTGAAAGTGTAAAATACATTCCGGTATTCCACACAGACATTTTGTCTTTCATTCAGTAGCGAATAAAAATGCAACATTTTAGTAAGCTCAGCTCAGTTGCTGAGGCACATACTTTAAGACAAGAAAATCTATTTCATATAATTTCATAAAGCAGCATTCAGACATGGTTATCAAAATTTCTAAATATTTGTTCTGACGTGATTGAACAATTGCAATTTTTCTCCTGGCTCTCTCTCCCTCTCCCTACAGTGAAACAACTCATTTGTCTGTGTCAGTGTATATTTTTCTAGAATGTAATGTTTGCTTTACTTTCAGGAACAGTTCGTAGTGGTTTATTTGGTTTTATGAAGGATAAAGGGTGAGGTTCGGGGAATAAATTAAAAATGATATGCAAATTTTTATTTTTTAATGATGGCACCTTCAAATTTTTTTAACTTTTTTTAAACATTTTAACAATGGGCAAACCTCAGACTGATCATTTTGGAAAATATCATTTTAATGTGAACATTTATTTTAATTTATTTTAATCCTTTTGTGAAAGATAAGTTTTTGTGATTAAATGTTCTGTTCTGAGGTTATGAACCACTTCCTGGAAAGCAGAGCCTCATCATATGTAACAGTTATGTGAGAAGACAAATGCCATAACCCCAGATGTTTCCCCTTCCTCCTTCTTTTCCCCAGCTTTTATTGCATTTTATTGTTATGAGCATGATGTCATATGGTATCCCTTTGGTCAGTTGGGGTCCGCTGTCCCAGCTGTGTCTCCTCCCAGCTTCTTGTGCACCCCCAACGTACTCTCTGGAGGGAGCAGAGTGGGAAAAATAAAAGGCTTTGACCCTATGCAAACATTCTTCAGCAATAAAAAACCCACAGTTGTGTTATCAACACTGTTTTAGTAACATATCCAAACACAGCACCAGATGGGCTGTGATGAAGAAAACTGACTCCATCTCAGCAATATCTGGTACATCAGCTCACTCTAAAATAGGCATGAAAGTTGAGACTCAGCTGTACAAACATAAGCATGTAGTGACATTTAAAATATATGAGCTCATCATGAGTGACCTTCTATATGCTGTTTAAAATGCTGAATATCTCTCTGAGGCTCTCAGTTAGTGCTGCTCAGATACCTTTGATACCTTACAATATCTGAAATTTCACCAGATGCATGTCCGGTAATTTAATCCCACTTCACAGATACCCATTTTAGTAGACTGATCCAAAGGGGTTTTTAGAACACTCCAGGAACACGGTAGAAAGGTGAGTCACGAATCTTACTTACTAGATGTCCTTCTACCTCCTTACTTTATTGATTGGTTGTAAGTGCTCTGCAGACCTAGTTAAATGTATCTGAGAGCTTTAGGTTACAATAATATAGCTGTATTAGTGAAGTGACCTTCACTGTAACTTGAAGTTTAAAATTAGTAACGTAATCATGATGACCTTTTTGTTTTAATATTTCCTTTAAAAAATGTGGTCTTATTCAGAAAATCAATGTATATCTTTCTTAAATTGAGGAGTCATTTCAGGTTTTTTTTAAGCTAATTTATAATCTATGTTTCCCTACAGAAATTATTCAGTTTGCCTCCAAATTTTTACTTGGTACGGGAAGAAGAATGTTAAACTTATTCTTATGTACACGTCCAAAATGATGTGATGGCATGTGCTTAGCTGCTGTATATGGAATGTTCAGACAACACAATTTAAATGTTAATATCTATTTATTATTATTTGTCAGATTTTTAAGAATACAAGACAAAAAGAGTCTTCTTGTTGTAGAAATTCACTGATAATTCAGTGATATACAAATTCACTATAGAAAAATAACATGGAAGAAGTATCTACTGAACCTCTTGTTTGCAATGATTCTGCAATTTAAAAAATAGTTTTGCATAAAGCCAATATTGAAAGCATTTTATTTCATCTTAGGAATTATATTTTATTAATTAAGAGCTGATTTATACACAGTGAAAACACAAAGTAAAAAGCAAAATGGCGATGAGGTAATCCTTCTTCCTTGAGTCCAGCCTGATTAAGAGCAATAGAGAAACAATCAAAGAATATAGATACTAATGAGAGAATTTGAATATTTTATATAATTAAGGATTCACGCAAGACCCCTTCCTTGTAGTCAGATAAAAAATAATGAGGACTACTGAAATAAGATCACAAGATATTTGAGTGAACAGAGTGTCTTAATATAACACGAATTTCTTTGCTTTTCACTTCGTAGAAGAGGAACAGTTTACAGACGGAAGTAGTATAATGGTTCAGGCTAGGCTTTGGATCCTGGACTTCTTGTACTAGATACATATGACTGAATAATGAATCATTAGGTCTACTACTCCAGTTGACAAAAATAAAAGGATATGGACTCAGACACAAATGTCACCAGCTGTTACATGCTAGCAGCCTCAGTAGGAATTAAGAAAATGGTGGTAAATTAAATGAACAAGTAAATAAATGAATAAATATAACAAAGAGGCAATAGAAATTAAAGTAGTGGAATTAAGTTCCCAGTTCCTGGATGGGACACTTAGAAGTCTGATTTAAATCTCTAGGAGTATCTGGGGTCTTTAGGAGTGGCATTCTACCAGCTGTGATACTAAGAAAGGGTTTTTGATGAGGGCTATTTCTGAAATCCAATTCTTCTTTCAGGTGTGGTAGGATTCTTCTGTAGCAACATGAGTAGGAGCAATAAAACTAGTCCATGACAGGGTTGTTGCTCACCTTCCCTCCCTCCTTTCTTTCCCCAGTGCAGACTCCTAGGTACATTCTCTTGGGTCTTGTCTGGAGCTCCTGGTCTGTAGAGAAAGCAAAGGAGAAGGTTTGTGTTGTAGTTTGACACTGGCCAGCACCAAGTACCCACACAGATGCTTGCTCATTCCCCTGCGCCGTGTGGGATAAATGAGAGAATAGGAAAACCAAAAATGAGAAAACTTGTGAGTAGAGATAAAGAAAATTCAAGAAGCAAGGGAAAAGGATAAAAAGAAGAAAAACCCAAAGAATTGGTGCAAAGGTAATTACTCACTGCCTCCCACAAGCAGACTGATCCTCAGCCAGTCTCTGAGCAACAGCTACCTTGGAAGACAAACACTCTCCATTCCCCCTTTTTTATATTGCTGAGTATGATGTTATATGGCATGGAATACCTCTTTAACCAATTTGTGTCAGCTGTCCTGGCTGTGTCCCCTCCCAACTTCTCGCCCACCCCCAGCCTACTCTCTGGAAGGGGGCAGAGTGAGAAACAGAGAAAGCGGTGATGTTATTAAAGCACTGTTCCAAATATTATTAATAATATTTTAATTATAATTATTAATAACAAAACATTGGTGTGTTATAAAAAAATTTTAGTCAGAAATCCAAACCATAATGTCATGTGGGTTGCTATGAAGAAAGTTAACTCCATTCAAGGCAGACCCAGCAAAGTTTGAAATCTATATTATCCTGATCCTGAAGAAATTTGAATCCAAGTAAAGTATTTCTTTCATCAGTCATTCTTGCCATCTTTCTATTGACTGACTTAGAAGGATAATCTCTAATTTACCTTTTTTAGTGCAAAGCTGCCATGCAGCTGTGAGTGCAATGGCTGCAGGGCTAGATGAACTGTTAGCAAGTCTGAGAGTAACTCCAGACTAATGAAATAGGAGACTGCTTTCTAGATTGTTACATATCCACTGCTTAGCCTATGTGCATAAATACACATAAATACACTACAAAGTCTTTTTCCTACAATGTTATTTACTGATTGCTTAATATAAGTGCAAAAATAGTACTAGGAAGAAAATAAAATAATTAGGATTGGAGTGCTTCTAGTCTCCTGTATTCAAATTAAGCTACTAATCAGCCAAAAATATAATTCACTTGGCTATGAAGATGGGAATTCTAGTCTGTGGTCTAAAGATTGTTGTTGTGGGTTTCTTTCCTATACTTACATAAAAAAAAAAAAAAAGTTATAGAAGGAAAGAAAAAGATCAAGGACTTCCTTAGTTTTCTGGACAATGCCAGAACCATTAGGCTACAGCGTCATGTTTTCTTTTGTTTGATGCCTCTGGATCAATTGATTTTGCAGACTGTTACTCACAGCTGAGAAACCACAAGGAATTTGAAACTTCATTCCTTACACTAATATAGTATTCACATCTTAACTGAGCATCAGCTGAAGGCTAGACAGAATGACAGCCCTAGAGCATCTCAGATGCCTGTTTTGAGGCAAGTAAATTGAATTTCTAGCTTCTTCATGATTAAACTATTAAGTAGTTGGACTTTGAAAAATGCAGAAATGTTTGAAAATCAGTTTTTTAAGCACACATGACTTAACGACAGTTTATATGCTATAGATTATCACATCTGACTTATTGACACCTATTTTAATATGCTAGGCAACTGCATCTCTCTATTAGCAGTTCTACTAACTGAAGAGTATGTTTGTAAATACTGCCTTTGCTGGAGCTAACCATGGATTATGGGATTTGAATTAAATCTTTTATTTTGGAGTCAGAATCTAGCATTTACTTTCCTTAAGAATTAGATCTGGATTTTGTTACCTAAAGCTGGATATCTGGTACAGCTTGATATTTCAGTGGTTATTCTAGACCTCCAGCTGTCAATTTGGAAGTTCTTATGTCCTCTGTGTCATAATTTTCAGCCTCCCGCAGTTATCTCAAATGTACTGAAATATCTCATATATCACTATGAGGTACTTAAGACAAAGAATGAAGAAAAGGAATACAAGATAAGAACATATCTTGTATTCCATTGTAAATTATGTGACAAAATTATTTTGTGTATGCTGTTACCATTTTTGCACCTGCAGAGTTTAGTTAGCCAACCTTCATTATGATACTGCCATGATGTATTGTTATTTGCACCTAAGCGTTTGTACTTGCAGAGATCATGTAGGAAATCCTTAAACTGCAGCACGTAAAATGAGATACCTGTGATTACGCATGTGAATCCTACCCTTATGTTCCAGTTATTGATAAAACAGGGAAATGACACTTACACATTTCTTTTCATTTCATTGCAGACATTGAAAGTTAGTTTAATGCTGTCCTAAAGGCCTTAAATTACTACTATAGCAACAGAAGTATATCACATTTTAATATTTAGAAAGCATTCAACATGGTTGCAGAAAATGAGCATCAAATTACTCTTACATCTTCTTTGCATGAATATTCATAGAATCATAGAATCGTCTAGGTTGGAAGGAACCTTTAAGATCATCAAGTTCAACCATCAACCTAACACTGCTAAAACCACCCACTAAACCATGTCCCTAAGTACCACATCTACCCATCTTTAAACACCTTCAGGGATGGTGACTCCACCACTTCCCTGGGTAGCCAGTTCCAATGCTTGACAACCCTTTCTGTGAAGAATTTTTTTCCTAATATCCAATCTAAATCTACCCTAGGGCAATTTGAGGCCATTTCCTCTTGTCCTATTGCCTGCTACTTCAGAAAAGAGACCAGCACTCACCTGCTACAACCTCCTTCCAAGTAGTTACAGAGATCCATAAGGTTTCTCCTCAGCCTCCTTTTTTCTAGAATACACAACCCCCGTTCCCTCAGCCGCTCTTCATATCACTTAGACTTGACACCCTTTACCAGCTTCATTGGTCTTCCTTGTCATGTTTCGGCACCTCAATGTCTTACTTGTACTGAGGGGACCAAAACTGAACACAGTATTCACTGTGCAGCCTCACCAGTGCTGAGTACAGGGGGACGATCACATCCCTAGTCTTGCTGGCCACAGTATTTCTGATATAAACCAGGATGCTATTGGCCGCGTTGGCCACCTGGGCACAATTCTGGCTCATATTGAGCTGGCTGTTAACCAGCACCCCCAGGTCCTTTTCTGCCAGGCAGCTTTCCAGTCACTCTTCCCCGAGCCTGTAGCACTGCATGGGGTTGTTGTGACCCAAGTGCAGGACTCTGCACTTGGCCTTGGCTTGATCCAGCCTGTCCAGATCCCTCTGAAGACCCTTCCCTCCCTCAAGCAGATCAGCACTCCTGCCCAACTTAGTGTTGTCTGCAGACTTACTGAGGGTGCACTCGATCCCTTCATCCAGTCCATTGATAAAGTTATTAAACAGAACTGGCCCCAGTACTGAGCCCTGGGGAACACCACTTGTGACCGGCCACC
Source organism: Ibidorhyncha struthersii (assembly GCA_013398815.1). Classification (NCBI taxonomy): domain Eukaryota; kingdom Metazoa; phylum Chordata; class Aves; order Charadriiformes; family Charadriidae; genus Ibidorhyncha; species Ibidorhyncha struthersii. The sequence goes on along the minus strand of VZSZ01002504.1, from coordinate 67,978 downwards.
AACTGGAGTTATCTCCATTCACCACCACACTTTGGGCCTGGCCATCCAGACCCAGCAAAGAGTATGCTTGTCCAAGCCACAGGCAACCAGTTTCTCCAAGGGAATGTTGTGAGAAACAGTGTCAAAGTGTTTACGAAATGCAGGTAAACATCCACAGTCTATTCCTCATCCTCTAAGTGGGTCATCTTATTATAGAAGGAGGTCAGGTTAGTCAAGCAGGACTTGCCTTTCATGAACCCGTGCTGACCGTGCCTGATCACCTGTTTGTCCTGTACATGCCGCATGATGGCACTCAAGATGATCTGCTACATAACTTCCCCAGCATTGAGGTCAGACTGACAGGCCTGTAGTTGCCCAGATACTCCTTGTGGCCCTTCTTGTAGATGGGTATCACATTTGCTAGTCTCCAGTCAACTGGGACCTCCTCGGTTAGCCAGGACTGCTGATAAATGTTGGAAAGTGGCTTGGTTAGCACTTCTACCAGCTCCCTCAGTACCCTTTGTTGGGTGGATCCCATCTGGCCCCATAGACTTGTGTGTGTGTCTAGGTGGTGTAGCAGGTTGCTAACCATTTGCCCTTGGCTTACGGGGGCTTCATTCTGCTTTCCATCCTTGTCTTCCAGCTCAGGCAGCTGGGTACCTGGAGAAAAGCTGCTCTTGCTACGTTAAACTGAGGCAAAGGCGGCATTAAGTACCTCAGCCTTTTCCTCAGCTTTTGTTACTATGTTCCCCCCACATCCAATAAAGGATGGAGATGCTCTTTAGCCCTCCTTTTGCTTTGAATGTATTTATAGAAACATTTTTAATTGTCTTTATGGAAGTAGCCAGATTAAGTTCTGCTTGGGCTTTGGCCCTTCTCATTTTCTCCCTGCATAACCTCACAACATCCTTGTAGTCCTCCTGAGTGGCCTGGCCCTTCTTTCAAAGGTCATAAACTCTCCTTTTTTTCCTGAGTTCCAGCCAAAGCTCTCTGTTCAGCCAGGTCAGTCTTCTTCCTGAAAGTGAAAATTACAGAACCAGTCAGGGAAGTGTATATAGACAAAAATTCCACACTAACTCATTACAATTAATAGAAAATTCTGTGGGGTTATTTTTTTTTTTTTTTGCCATTTAAATGAGGAGCAAGATAATTTTATGTGTAGAAAACATTGGTAGCATTCATCCTGGGAAATAAAACAGATTTTGAATCATTTGTGTATGCCACTGAAAGATCCCAAAACGCAACACAATAAAGTTTCCAGATCTTCTCTGCATGCTTAATAGATAAAAATTTGCCTGAAATTTTCTGTCCTTATCATTCCATGTTTTCCAATTTTATGAAGCATTTTCTTAACTCCCAGTGCTTCCAGAATTTCCGGGGAACAAAATTTTTCGGAATAATACCTTCCAGAGCTACACAAGACTGAATTTTGAGTTCTTTTTGAAAAATTGCATAGTGAGATTACATTTATAATGTTGTGAAATATATCTTTTTTTTCAATTTGTAAAAGCCTTAAAAGTTCAACTTGATCTTTTCACTGACCCAGATATGTGAACCAATAAAGACCTGCCTTCGGCATTTACATATTAGGGGTAGTTCCAAAGGAAAGCTGGAGCTGTGGTTGTCTTTAAGTATCCCTCTTTTGCCCACCATAATCGGAAACTGTTATAAGACCTTATGGTATGTATTTTTTCCATGTATACTACCTAACCCCAAATCTTTAGGGGTGGGATCCTGTTCAGAACTAAACTGGCCAAAGCTTAGATGTTTACATTTAAGTAAGCTTTTAATATTCTAGTGCCATATGACATGTCTTAGAATATCCAAGGCATATACACAGGTCTAGCAGAGATGGCACTGGTCAGAAAAAATAGCCAAGGCACTGTGCAGCAGGAGTGACAAGTGAAGGCTAAGCAGGATATTCAGAAGTGTTTAAAACAGCATTTAATATCTACCCAAATGTTAATGAATCCAGTCCCTACATTTGAGAAATTTGTTCTAGGATCATCTCTGTTGCCCACCCATAGATGTACAATGTGGATTCATAGGGCAAGTCAAATGACCCTAGTTCTCTTTTAGGTAGAAGAAATTTACTAGAATCCTTAGAATTTTATGACCTTCATCTCAACGTGTTTTCTTAATTTCCTCTGGTGTTTCCCTCTTAGCATTTCCCACGTACTATTATGAGATAAGCAGATAGCTGATATGATTGTATAATACTAAGTAGCTGGTTGTGCAAAAATTAAACAATAATTATTTGGTTTAATATTAAGCAATAGAGTTTTTTTATTTGTCCTTTATTAAATTAGAGGCAAGAGTGTACTTTTAGTAATGTAGGATATCTTGGGTCATTGAGTCTACACTCAATGTAGACCTTGTTGCAGGTGAATGAGTAAACCGGACTGCAATGCACCATCTTATCAAACTCAATCTTAACACTAGATCGTTTGTTTGAACTCTTTTTGAAGAAATTTTTGCACCTTATTCTGATGGTTATAAACTTTTAATTTTCAAGAACATAAGTATTAGCAGAAAGGCAATAGAGAGTAGGACTTTATACTTCCTTGTTGCTGCAGATGGCATTGTCTCTCTCCAAATAGCTGTCCTTGCCAGAAAACATTAAATACCTCACCATACATAAGCTGTATAACTGACTTTATTCTGATTATATATGTTTCTAGAGTTGGTTTATCACGCAGAAGTTAAATACAGGGTGCAGCAAATGATTGTGGAGGTGACTGAATGATTTATATTTTTCAAATATACTGATAAATGAAATAGAAGAATTGACAACTAGCTGTCTCCAAATAAGGAGCTGATTGCACTCTTAGAAAATGGATATACAGTCAACTGGACATACATGCAGTTAATTTCTTTGGTTCACCTACTGTATGGGAAAATGTTGTGTTTTAGTATTTCAGTTCAGAGGATTTCATTTTTTATTTCAAACCCCATTCTTTGTGTTGTGCCTGGAAATATTGTAGAATAAAATTGGCAGTATCATTCTGTATACTGCTTTCCTCTTCACAATAAATGCTTGTATTCTAGCCAAAAGATTTGGTGGAGTTTCAGGCTCTTTTCAGTCTTATTTCTTGATCATGTATTATCTAGGGGACAATACTTATGTAACATACTTCATTCAAAACAAAAGTGCATAAACAATTAAACAGGATTGACAAATGTGTGAATGCTTAAACATCTAGATGTTTCATTAAAAAATACTTTTTTTTTATTCTACAGTCACGACTACTTCAAAACAGTATTTAGAAACTATTAATAAATATGTGATGTAAATATTTTATTCATTTTTGGTATTTATTAATTTTAGGTGGAAAATAACTACTGAATGATGGAATAGCAAGTATTCAATTAAGAAATTGATGATTCAGCATAAATTTACAATAATTACTGCCAGTATCTGTTTCATCTACAGACATAAAACCTTCAGAATAATTCACATTTCATTTCTAAACAATTTAGTGAATATTTTTCCCACATAACAATAATTAATTTTGATGAATACTGTGGAATGCATTATAAGTAAATGATGAATTAGCAATACAATAAATATGAAAAGCTGTACAAAATTATTATGCACATTTACTGTGGTTCCACTGAAAATCCTTAGACAACTTATAATACTATTAAGAGTTCTGCTTTAAAAATAAAGAATTAAAATAAGTTTACAGAAAAAGTTTCATTCATCCCAAAAAGTTTTGTTTTCTTTTGGTACTTTCACAAAATTGTTCAAGGCTACAGTATCACTTATTGGGATGCCTCCATTTGGTAATGAATAAACAAGGATATTTGCACCAACCAACGTGCAGAAGGTTATCTGAAGCTTTCATCTTATAAGGTAAACCAGTCCCTAGTGATCTGACAAAATATTGCAAATAATCTGCAACATACCGCTCAAACATATAAAATTCTTGTGCACTGTTGTGAGAAACCTGCCCAAACGCCTCATATGGGAGATTCTTGGTGTTGCAGGGAAGTCTTTGCTTTTTGCCTTTGGTAAGACAGTCTCCCTGACACTCTTCAAGTACTAGTACAAGTGCTATTGCTGTCTATAGCAACAACTATCTCAGGAAAATCCCTGGCCTCTTGAAGTATTCACTTTCTCTTTCTTCACTCAACTATAACAAAGGAACATTAGTAAATGCAATAACACCTTGAAACTTGGTTTGACTTTTTATATCCACTGAGCTGTTGTAGTGCTTCTTGGCAGATGCTGCTGTTATCAAATAGCAGGAAAAGATTTTTATTAGCCCAAAAATTTCCTATTGGCAGAAGGGCTAGAGGTGTCTATCAGAAAGCTTTCCATCAAGCAAATGTTTTTTGTTTGACTGTGACTGGAAAGATAACTTCAGAGAAGTATTAGCATTTTTTCCCTCTCTGCAAATCTGCTAGTAGTCTATTGTGATTTTTTTATATCATCATCCCTCAGGTGTTGTGGCCTTATGAGATGCACTTGCCACAGTATCAGCAAGGCTCAGGAGGGAGCAAATAAAAGAAATGCTTCAGGGGGATATCAGTGTGAAGCTGCTGAAATCAAGCAGGATAAAAATGCTGTGGAGTAAATGTAGCCTGTGTACCTGCGTACCCTGGGGAAGTACGGCATATTGCACCTGCAGCACAATACAGAAGCACTCACAGAGTTACATTTTTAGCATCACTCTGGAATACTAAAGCAGCTGTCTGATCACGCAGTGGAAAGGCAGGTAGTATTCCTTAGAAGTATTTGAGTTCCTGTGCTGATGTTAGTGTTGAGAATCTCCCGCTTGCAATTTCTGAAAGGTATCTGTGTACTCAGAAATGCAACTGGCATAGATGTTCCTTGATGACATGTCCATAAGTTTTGTCCTGTGATTCAATAATATCTGAATCATTCATAAGAGATGATTCCTTCCTTATGTGAGGCTTTATATGGTGTTATAACAGCTTGAAACCTGTTCACTTCATGCCATAAATCATTATCTTTATGTTTACCAGGAAGCTATCCTTGTTAGAAGAATCTAAGTAACAGCTCTTCCAAGCCTAATGAGAATAGTTTCTCCAAAGAATGTCTGGTATGTGATAATTTTCCATGAAATTAGAAAAAAAAACACCCAAACCCAAAACCAAAATGTATACCATCATCTTCTACAGAGCAGCTGTTATCTTCATCTATGTCAGCATGGCTTCTTTCATCCTCTAAGCTCTTAACTGCAAAGCATGAACTCTCTCTGTAGAAGCAGAAGTCAAGAAAAAGTAGTATATGATAAAGATAGCATTGTTGATTATCTCAGACTTGGAAAATTTTGATCCCACCAGTTTGTGCTGTTCTTCCAAACACTGAAACTCCAGCTGCCTATGAATGCGAAGTATTTCTTCGCATAATACCAAATGGTGTAGGTATAAGACAATGTTATAACTCATTGGGAGGAAGGATGCTGAAAGTGTCTGTGGTGTTACATGAAGTATGGGTAAGGATGATCTTAGGCTCTGAGAGCAAGTGGCATGAACTAGCTTATGTCAGTAATCCCCATTTACCTTACCCCAACAGGGATAGCACTCTCTAGGGCAGACTGATGGTATTCATGCTGTGTAATTCTTGGCCTGGATCATTTATGGAGTCCAAGAGTGCTTTTCTAGCCCTTATACATAATTCTTATCTTCAAGTTTCCCTCATTCTAAGAAAGCAGAGTTGGGGGGGTTTTGATACTTTCACAAAATTGTTCACAACCACAGGATCACTCGTTAGGATGCCTCCATTTCGTAATGAAAAACAAAGGATTATTTTTTTCTTCTTCTGTCTTATTTCAAACTGTCTGATCTTTTTTCTTGATTTTTCTTTTTCTTTTTTCCTCGTGGCTACTAGAATAAGGCATAAAGCCTACGGTATATGTCACTTGCCAATATGCATCTCTGGCATTAGGAGGTAAAGGATGCTAAGGGAGGGCAGTGCCTATTACAAAAGTTCCAAAACTGTTCAAAATGAAGTCAGCCAAATGCAGTACAGTCTTGTTCCTTTTGTTTGTTTGGGTCTTCTTTCTTTTTTTTTTTTTTTTCCAAATCAGACCCCAGGTTAAACTCTCCCTCCAATTTATATTCTAAGATTTCTATTTTCTGTAAAGAATGCGCCTTCACACCAGGCAAGGTGCCTGACCCTTTGGTCCAGCTGTGGCCAGCACTGCAGGCTCAGAGAAAATAAGCAACTCATTCCAGTTGTTGCCATTTCTGAGTCCTGGCTGGTGGTCTGGCTTCCATACAAACGTAATCTTTTGCACCATGTTGGAATTCTCATGATTTGTTTCCAACAAGGGACTATTGATTACCATTTTCACAGCCTCTTCCTATTATGGTCATGATTTGTGTTTTAAAAAATTAAGTATTTTTAAATTTTCATAACTTAATGTATAAACAAGGTCTTAAATTCAAGTCTTACACCATTTTAAAAATATTTTCCATTGCACTGCTGGGTAACACACTGACGTTTTCTCTTGTACTTTTGGTTTAGTGTGTCTTTTATCCTTAAAGAATTATACTTTTTCCCTCCAAGGCACCCATAGTGATCCTTTATTGCATATCTTACTGGATCTCTCCTGTGCTAGTCTGGACACTCTGAAAGTTATTACTGTCATCAGCTTTGACTTTTCATGTGAAAATAAAAACTAAAGGTATAGTAACTGATTTCAAGTATCTAATGGGAAGGTATAGAGAGTTAAGATTCAGACTCTCCTCAGAGGTGCACAGTAATAGAACAGAAAGCAATGGATACAACTTGAAACATGAGAAATTTTGATTACATACAAGCTAATGTGTTTTCTGGGTGTTTTTTTCCTTTTTTTTTCATCATAAAGGCAGTTAGATACTGGAACAGGCTATCCAGAAATGTTATGGAACTTGTTTCCCTGGAGTTTTCAAGACCTGGCCAGACAAACTCCTAAGAAACATGATCTTTTTGGACCTGCTTTGAGCAGCACTGTGGATTGGATGGCCTGTAGATGTCTATTACAACACATATGCTTGTGTGTGTGTGTGTGTCTGTGCAAAAACATACAGCGCTGGATCTTCCTAATTTTAACTAATAACATAAGACCCAGTATCTCAGGTCCATTATTTTTATGAGGTGCATTTCTGTGTGCAGCAGCCTGTTCTGTATTGAAGTTGTGACCAAACCTTGAAAGCTTCACTCCAGTCTTAAGTTGTCTCTGATAAACATTGCCCTCCTTTAAGAGTTAAGTATCGTTTTCATCTCCCAGAAGAAAACACCTTCTGTTATAACATCAGATCATCAAAGATGGACTACCTGATTCTTGGCAATCCAGAAGAAACTTCCCTACTATTGCATTTTAAGATAATGTGATGTGAACTCTTCACCCTTTCATTCTTTCTTTCTCCTTCCATCACAAAGGACAAGGGGAAGGCTGAAGTATTCAAAGCCTCTTTATCTCAATCTTTCCTGGTAGGACTGGCCTTCAGGAATTCCAGGCCTCTGGGACCAGAGGGAGAGTTTGGAGAAAGTTTGGAGAAAGGGATATTCACTGCCAGTAGAGGAGCAGGTTTGGGAACATATAAACAAACCAGACATATGCAAGCCTATGGGACCTGATCAGATGCACCCACAGGTGCTAAGGGAACAGACTGATGTCTGTGAATCCTCTCTTGATTATCTTTGAAAGTTCATAGTGTTTGGGAGAGGTTCCTGAGGACTGAAACAAATAAAATGCCATTTCTTTCTTCAGGAGGGACAAGAAGGTGAATCCAGGAAACTGCAGGCCAAGAGGGTGAAGACAAGAGGATGATCCATACTAGTCAGCATGGATTTATGAAGGAGGAATGCCTGACCGACCTGATAGCCTTCTATAATGAGGTGACTGGCTTGGTGGACAAGGGAGAGCAGTGGTTGTCTGTTTCCATTTTAGTAAGGCCTTTGACACTATTTCCCATAACATCCTCATACACAAGCTGACAAACTATGCGTTAGATAAGTGGAGAATGAGGTGGGCTGAAATCTGGATGAATGGCTGGACTCAGAGCATTATGATCAGCATTTCAAAGACCATCTGGAAGCCAGTAACTACTGGGGTTCCCCATGGGTCAAAAGTAGAGCAAAGACTGCGTAACATCTTCATTAATGACCTGGATGATATGACAGAAAACATGCTTAGCAAGTTTTCAGACAATACAAAATGGGAAGGAGTGGCTGATACACCAGAAGAAGCTACACTCTCGGACATGAATCTCTTGAATTTCAGAAAAGGGAACTGCAAAGTCCTGCATCTGGGGAATAAAAACCACTGGCACCAGTACATGCTGGGGGACAAATAGCTGGAAAGTAACTTTAAAGAGAAGGACCTGGTGGACAACAAATAAGAGATGAGCCAGCAGTGCTTTCTTACGGAAAAAAAAAGTACAAAACCATGCTGTAATCCACTGGAAGGAGCATTGCCAGCAGGCTGAGGGAGGTGATCCTTCCCCTCTACTCAGCACTGGTGAGGCCACATCTGCATTACGTTGGTCAGGTCTGGGCTCCCCCATATAAATAAGACATGAATATACTGGAGCAAGACCAGCATAGGACTATGTGGATTATTAAGGGCTTGGATCATCTAACATATGGGGAGAAATTGAGAGAGATTAGACTGTGCGTCATGGAGAAGAGAAAGCTCAGGGGGATCTTATCAGCACGTGTGTAAATACCTGATGGGAGGGAATGAAGAAGCCAGACTCTTCTCCATAGTGCCCAGTGACAAGAGAAGAAGCAATGGGCACAAATTGAAACACAAGAAATTTCATCTGAACATGACAAAATCTTTTACTCTGAGAGTGGCTGAACACTGGAACAGGTTGCTTAGACAGGTTGTGGAGTCTCCATCCTCAGAGGTATTCAAAACCTGACTGAACACAGTTCTGAGCAACTTGCTCTACCTGGCCCTGCTTTGAGCACAGGCTTGGATTAGACAACTTCCATCCTCAACTATTCTGCAGTTCGGTGATTCAGGGAGTCCACTGTGGAAACATAATGATTTAGTGCCTTTTTAGGTTTCTTTACTTGTCCACACATGACTATCAGGAAAGATGGACCAAGAGGGATCTCCCCAAGTGCCTAAGATAGCACTAGAAGTCTATTTCTGAGTCACTAAGTCCTGTTCGCAACACTCTTGCTATTCAAAAAATTTTACAAATACATTCACTATAGTCCCGCTTTTTCATGAAACAAATTTGAATTTAAAAAAACGTATAATAAAGTGTCAAGAGATTAAGCTTTAGAGTCATCCTTATGGATAGTTCTTTGTTTACTTTCCTCAAGAATAACATTTTACAAGCCTCTAGAGGATTCATGATCACAAGTCACACAACACTGAGAAAAAGGTCAAGCAATGCAATTTCTTAAAGATAATGCTAGGATAGTTGAAATGTTTCAAATCACTGTTCTTTTGGAACAGCAATGTAAAAAATAGAAGAAAACACAAAATGAGAAGAAAAATTTAGCTATTTTGTTAAATTTATTTCAAAAGACAGTAAATTACCCTCCTAAATGTTAATTCCTGATATGTCATTATACTAATGATAGCATTTAATTATGGTGAATTTGCCATACTGAAACTATACATTTATATTCATCATCTGTTTCAGCAATGATAAACTACTGCTTAACAGTTAGATCCCAGTTAAGGTTGGTTTTATCAAAAGGAAGTTTATTAACTACAGCAAAAATATACTGAGTCTCATAGCAAGAAATATTTAATGAATTGGAGTTTAAAACTGAAGAAAGAGTCTAAAAGTAAACAATCAAATAAAAAAAAACCAAACAAAACCAACCAATCAAACAAAAAACAAAAACCCTGCTTAAGTATAAAAAAAATATAGCTGTATAGACCNTAATTTCTGCAAAGTTCACTTTCTTTAGCTATCAAAAGTTTTTTAGATAAGAAAGAATATCAGCTCTATCACATGTCTATCTTATACTGACTATATGCTTACAAAAAACACATGACTAATTTAATAAAATATAAATAAGGTAATTATAACTAAATTATAAATAAAAGGATAATTAAGTAATAAAAGTGTAAATGCATTTGGTGTTGAGAGTAAAAATTTTTAAAAGAATAAGTATGAATTTTTAAAAAAACATTTTGCTATGCCTTTTAGCTTTAGTCAATACTATTTACAGTGAAAACTCTCTTATGCAAAGTTCCTTTAAATGTGAATTTTATCTTAAAACAGAATAGGGCATGAATGTTGAAATAGTTTCTTACTAGTCTAGGAGTTACTTCAAATTTTTTTTATTTATCAACTTTGGCCAGGTCAATATACAAGTAACTGGATATTTACAGAAAAATGATCATAGTGTCTTTCCCTAACACTTTGGGCAATTTTCAAAAGCCTGGAAGCTGCAATAGCTGGCCATGTCTATTTTCATTGGTCTCCTAACTCAGTGATTTTTGGGGGTATGTACAGAAATGTTCAAATGTATTTGAGGAGAATACTTGAAGTACATTGAGTTCACTCAGACATTCCCAGAAAGGAAAAGCATACCTAAAAATTTTTCTTCTAATACACTGGCTGTGTTCCACAACAGTTAGAAATAAAAAATATTTATTGAAAAAAGAAGAAAAGAAAGAGACAGCAATAATAGTTTCCTATTTCCAACCTCCTCCATATGCCTTAGTTGTGCATTTCTATTGGTTATCTTTCATCTTCACAATGAAAAACCCCACACCACTAACAACAAGAAAAAGAATAATTTACATTTAGACATTTTTAATTAAGTAATTTCAATAATATCTCAATTGTTGTTCAACTGTGTTACAACCCTAAAGCCATAGCATTAATTTTTAACTGTAGATATTACTAATTGCTAATATGATTTAAATTATAATAACCCTTTCAGAATCATTAGTTACAGCTTTATGGATTCCACAGAGCATTAATTTACCATGGAGATTTGATTTTGTTTTCTTTTGCACTCTTAGCAAACCTGTGGTCTGAACAGTGCAGAAATATGCTAAAGGCATCCTATAGTTATTACAATTAAACGTATCAAAATACATATGGGCAGAACATGACTACTTAGTATTACACTTTGAAAAAAATTATTGTACACAAAAAATTGTGTTAGAGAAGCAGCAGTAAGAGTGCTTGAATAACCTTAATTTGTCCCTCCTAAGGTTATGTGTTACGATACAAGCTCAGGCACAATGTAATCCCTGTGTAGGACTCTTCCTTCATTCAGAAAGATCTGCTATGCAAGATTATGTCTTCTTACTGTTTGGTGTATGGCTCAATGACCTGTATAGTACATACTGCTTCAGGACATGCTATAAAGTAGGATCATCGATTTCGATATGATTTTTCTCACTTAATGCAACCACCCTGCTCAGAACAAGGTCAAGTAGAGCAGGTCGCTCAGGGCTGTGACCAGCTGGGTCTCAAATACCTCCAGGAATGGAGATGCCACAACCTCTCTGGGCAAAATGTTTCAGTGTTAGACTATTCTCACACCACAAAAAAAGATTTTTTTAATGTTTAAATGAATTTATTGCATTTCAGTTGGTGCCTTTTGCCTCTTGTCCCTTCAGCGGGTACCTCTGAGAAGAGACTCAATTTTCTTTACTCCCCTCATCAGATATTCATACATATTGATAAGATACCCCTGAGCCTTCTCTTCTCTAGACTCTCCTAGCTCTCTCAGCCTCTCCTTGTAAGACAGATGCTCCAAGCTTTTAATCATTTTCGTGAACATTTGCTGGAATCAGTCCTGTATTTCCATGTCTCTCTTGTACTGGGCAGCCCAGAACTGGATGCAGCACTGCAGGTATGTCTCACCAGTGCTGTGCAGAGGTTAAAGATCACCTCCCTTGACCTGCTAGCAACATTCATCCTAATGCAGCTAGGATGCTGTTGGCCTTCTTTGCTGCAAGGATGCATTGCTGGGTCATGTTCAACTTGCCATCTATCAGGACCCCCAGATCCTTTTGTGCCAAGATGCTTTTCAGCTGGATAGCCACGAGTGTTTATTGGTACATGGGTTTATTCTTCCTCAGAGGCAGGACTTTGTAGTTCCCTTTGTTGAACTTCATGAAGTTCCTGTCAGCCCATGTCTCCAGGTTGTCAAGGTCCCTCTGAACGGCAGCAGAAGTATCTGCTATATTTTTGTACCGCCACATATGTTAGATCTTGTCACTGGATATAAAATACAGATTTGCCAGAAGACATAAGATACTGCAATTCAGAACTATTATAGGGATATCTTAACTCTTGTTATGGTAGATTTAGACTTTGAGGTATATACAAAATAGTTGAAGTATATGGTGCTCAGGGACATGGTTTAGAAGTGGGCCTGGTAGAGTTAGATAATGGTTGGACTTAATGATCTTAAAGGTCTTTTCCAGCCATAACGATTCTATGATTCTATGATTCTATATAGACTCTATATACATATACTGAATCATCCTGAATATAAATAATATCATGAAAATTTACAATGACAGAAAAGGAACTTCTACAAATTATTACTGTAGTTGATAATAATATAATATCTTATGCAACAAAATAATTTATAAGCATGAAAACAATATTCAGTAATCTGCCGAATACTTTAGACAGTGAAACAATACAAATGATGTATTTCCAAATACTTGTTTTCTACACTGGGTGCCTCACTTGGCTATAAACCTACTACTTCATAACTAGAAATACAATTCTTTGTTTATTTAAAAGCTGACAGTGATTATTCTTTATATAGATAAATATTTGGTATGCAAATGGAATATTTTGGAGAAAAGAAATCCACCTTCTTTATTTCTGGTTCAGTGTTTTTCATTCATTAAGCCCCCACTTATAACGATCAATTGTGTTCACTATAAATAGCATATAGTCAACACATGGACAAAAAGTAGCTGATTCATGAAGAGAAATTAAAACTAAAATAATGAGATAATTTATCTGATGTTAGTAGTTTAATTTAGTTGCATCTGCCCTATTTGGTTCTATTTGGTTTAAAGTGGCTATTGTTTTTGAGGGAAACTAATAATTTTCCATCCATCTACATTTGTTGCCACATAACAGAATGAGAAACATACAAGAAAATACCTACCTTTCAGTATATTAACTTGGACTAATTGTAAAGAGCTAACATACTTACCTTTTGCCTTTATTTGAAGGATTATTGAAGACCAATATTTATCTAAACAGGCAGGAAGCATTATGTATTAAAGCTTTTTTACTTCTGTTTTGAAGTTTGGTTTTGAAATGTAACAAAAGATTAATGTAAACAAGTGCTGTGATTAATAAATCACCCCTGAATATTATAGCAAGCACTTGGATCACTTTTCTATATTCCATTAAAGTACCTATAATCCAGAATTACAATATATAAACTGGAAAATATTCGCCTAGACTTATTCACTTAGATAATTAAGTTGCACTAATTCTCTTTGCGTGTAAATGGTATGTATTTCTGAATCATATCAGTAAAGAAGTGAAAGGTAGTAGTGTTACATATTTTTAAAAAGGATGGAAACAGAAGTACAAGATATAATCTGCTACTGTCCTAAATGTGTAGTACATAATAAGTAATACCTCTGATGGTTGTGTCTGGTTTTAAGCGACTGGATTTCTTCAATATTCTACATAAGGGTTTAAATACCAAGACTTTTGTTTAAAACAAATGGTTACCTCTGGAGTACAGATGTGAGTACTTTTTCATGAAATAATCTAAGTACTTTGAAGATGATCATGGAGAGACAGGATGACCTTATAAAATGCAGCTTGGCAGTGATATAACCCAGGAATAAGAGCAGTTTCTCTGGAGGAACAATTTGAAACTGTCCAAAACCAGCAGTGGGATTTAAAAAGAAATTTCACTCTGTATATAAGTACTAGACTCAGAGAGAAGGGATTATGTGAACTTTTTTGGAAAAGATAGCCAGTCATAGCTAAACTGCCAGAAAACAAACTACACAATCAAAAGTCTAAGAATGCTCTAAAGGGTTACAAACTAGTCCTCAGATATAGAAAAGTATCACTTTATCCAGTGGGAACGGGATTGGTTAGAAATGCAATCTGTCACATACACCCACAGTGAAGCTACTTTCAGGGAGTATATGTAGGCCTTAAAGGCAATGCAAAAAAATCCAATATGCAGCAATTAGTTTTCAAGACCTGTTGACACAAACAGAAACCCTTAAAATCACACATTGGATGGCTAAGAAATTCAATTCCTTTCTGCAGCTGCACAAGTCACTACCATAAGAAACTCAGCAAAAGTAGATTTTATGTTATACAAAGGCTTCTAATCTGCTAAATGGAAATCTGACAACAATTCTCTGTCCAGGAAGTCATTGTTTCTTTCTCATTCAGTATTAACTTTGTATGCAGTAACTAGAATATTTCAAATAAGGAGTAAAATATCGATGTCATAAAATTAGTTGATTTTCATAGTACTTTGGTAACTCCTGCTGACAGATATTTTTTATATTAATAAGCACATTGGGACTAATGAGGAGAATTTATTATCACTATTATAATTTGGTGAAGTTTCTTAAATAAAAAGGGGCAACACTTAGATATATTGACCTCATTTTGGTCAAGAATTAGATCAGAATAAACACTTAATTGACCATGCTTTTGCCGTATGAAATGAATATCAGCCAAATATCCAAGGTAGTTTTAGTTACTAAGTTACACAGTTTCTCATGTTACGTTCATTGCTTTGAAGCAATAAAAGGCTGATTCACTTGTCTATATAGAGAAATTCCTTCCCGTCTTGTCTCAGAAAATTTCTTGGGCTAGAGAATTGGGTCTTTTTTATCACAGTTTTAATTTCGTCCATTGTTATGGTGCATTTCCTGGTCAACAAGACGCATCGGCACTGGTGAGACCCCACCTCGAGTACTGTGTTCAGTTCTGGGCCACTCACTACAAGAAAGACTTGAGGTGCTGGAGCGTGTCCAGAGAAGGGCAACAAAGCCGGTGAGGGGTCTGGGGGACAAGTCTTGTGAGGAACGACTGAGGGAACTGGGGCTGTTTAGCCTGGAGAAGAGGAGGCTGAGCGGAGACCTTATCACTCTCTACAACTACCTGAAAGGAGTTTATAGAGAGATGGGGACTGACCTCTTCTCCCTAGTGACAAGTGATAGGACGAGAGGAAATGGGTTCAAGTTAAGCCAGGCGAGGTTTAGGTTGGATATTAGGAAAAATTTCTTCACTGAAAGGGTTATCCGGCATTGGAATAGGCTGCCCAGGGAGGTGGTGGATTCACCATCCCTGGAGGTGTTTAAAGAAAGGGTAGACGTGGTACTTGGGGATACGGTTTAGAAGTGGTTTTGTCAGGTTAGGTTAATGGTTGGACTCGATGATCTTAAAGGTCTCTTCCAACCTTAACCATTCTATGATTCCATGATTCTGTGATCAGTTCAGTAGCACCTGAGCACTTAAGCAAGAAAGTACTATATATACTAATTCTAAGGAACTCTATTGGGCTTTCATCTCCTAATCATAGCTACACTGAAATAAAAAATATAACATTAATAACTTCAGAGCACTCTAGATTTTATTCAACAAATTAGATAGAGTTTTGGTTTTCCAGGAGTGAAAACAGTGTGAATAATCCCATGGCCATATGAGAGAAACCTTGCTTCCCCAGCCTCGCTGCAGAGGCGTGTGCAGAGCAGCCCTGGCACAAGTGATGCATGCCATGCCTTGACACAGCTGCTAGCAGCCTCCAGCTCATGCTTCAAGCAACCTCCTGTCCCACCATGTGCACGTCATACGCACTGCTTATTCTCAGCTAGTTCAACGCACTCGGCCTGAGACCCCCTGTGCACTGCATGTGGGTTCACTCTCGCAGCAGGAGCAAAAACAAGATCATAGTTTAGAAGAAAACAAGCTGTTCTCTGGCAGAACAAGGAGTTAGAAATGGATGATAACAAAAGGAGAGTACTTTTTCTCCTGCAGAGATGGAGGGTTAGTGCCAGATTGCTTGTGGAGACTTCATGTGGCTTCAAATTTCACAAGTTTACTCTTCTACGACATTACCATGATACTATCAAAGATATCCAATAGTGAAATTAACATTGTAGAGATTTGGTGTGTAATTAAGTAAAATCTGGGTTTACTTAAAAAAATAACAACAGCCTCTCCCCAGAACTAAGCAACTTCTGGAAGCCTTTTTAAATAAGTCAGATAATGTATACACTTGCTTGGAGTGAACACAAAAAAAAAAAGTACTTGAAATATTTGGTATTAACACCCACTCGTAGGGATGTGACTAAGTCTGTGTTCCTGGTGTAGTTCTGTCTTACTCAGCTGTTTGAGAAGCCAGAGCAGGGATAATCTTTTGGTTTTCTAGTTTTCTTAGTTTTAAATGTGGTGGGCTAATCAGCCATGTGCTGGGTTTAAAATTATAAGAGACACATTTTAGAGAACGCTTGCAAAACTGTATTTTTTTTATTATTATTTGCTAAGGTAGCATTTGGTTTGCATCTTTGAATAGATGAAAAATATTGCTTGCTTGTAGATGGATGAACAAAAATGGGCAGACAGCATGGCAAGGTGAGTAGGGTGGGCTGTGTACTTAGTGGAGGTAAAGGACAGAACTGCAGGTACTGAATTTGGACTGGGAATTACTATGACTGTTTATCAGTAACTGAAATCAAATTAATTCTTTACATCTGTATAACACCTTTAGAGCTGCCTGCGACTGAACAGAAAATAAAACACCTAATCAACACAAAATATTAAGGATATTGTTCATGTGGTTGAAAATTAAATAAAAAATCAACAACAATTAGCAACCCACTTTCTGTTGGAGAATCTTTCAGAGTTTAGTTTTTGCCTATGCTACTCCAACCATTCCAAAACCAGGAAAAAATTTATTCCCTTTCCTACACTGAAATCTGAAGTGCCTAGTAAAAACATGCATTACTAAAGAGAAGCTGGATCTCTTAAGTAATGTTGTTATTTTGTGGAGAATTTTTATTTCATTCTTATTTTGCCTTCATGTGAAATATTTTTAATGCAGAATGTCATGTATACTGTTAGTTACAGTGTTCTACAGCCATAAATCTGACAGTAAATACTCCTTATTTTAATATAAAATTTAACTTTATCTTATGCATCCAGACAATACCTTAAGTTAGTGCTATCAGATAGTAATAATTCATGTAATAATAATAGATGTAATATATATTAAGGAACAATTAGTACAGTTTAAAAGTTTATCTCATTATAAAATTTTTCAACTGTAAAGATCGTCAAATAGTTATCTTCTATGTTTGCTTTCCAGGAAATATAGTTTTCTTAGGCTTTAACAATGTCTTAGTATTATTCATAGAAAAAAATCCATTGACAAGAAGACATCTTATATTCCAAAGTTACTAATTACGGTACGGAAAACAAACAATAATTTCAGTGGGCCAGGAATGCATGCTTATACTTCTGTGACACACAATTTTTAATTGAGGCAGACACAAAGAACTTCTTTTTCCCCCCTTTGAAACTTACATTTTTAGAAATCTATAAAGAAGGAATTCTGTCAGGCGAAAGGCCTCAATTTTATTTTTCTGATGAAACTGAAGTTTGAGAGATGCATTGTCATCACACAAAACCGTATAAGAATCAATTAAAAATCCCACTGCAGGTGTCTGTATTCACAAAGAGAGAGAGACATGGATTACATTAACATACTCATTTGCATCTTCAAATTTGGGATCTTACTTTTTCCATTTTGTCTACAAAAGACTTCACAAAATTTTGAAGGAGTTTCTTAAGTCTTCCCTATCACGTAGATAATCTGTAGCAGTAAAAAATCCCTCAGTATTTCTACCCATTAAGTGCATGAGGAATATAGAAATCAATATGGACAGGTGGACTGTCTTTATCCAATTAAATCAGTTAAGCTTTGCCCCCTACATCTCTGCCCACTTGCCTCCCTTCATTTTTTCACTTTGCTAAGGTGTTAAGGAGAAAGCTGTGGCAAAAGACAAGGTTCGTGTTTCTGTCACTAAGTCACTGCACAGCTCTTCATTGATACCCTTAATGCTTGCTCAAGAATTGATCTAATTTCTGACTTTAAATGATAGATTATTTCCCAGCTAGATGGCATGAATATTTTTGTGCCTTTGATGCAACTATTTTTTCTTCCTCATTACCACTGAACTTTTTGAGTCTTACTCATACAGCTTTTGATGCGTTGAATTTCAGCAGTGGAGTGTCTGTTAGAAAGCCAGCAGCTTTTTGACTTGCTGCCCAGTGTTAACCCACCAGGGGCTGCTGTAGACTGTGCAATGGACCATGCACCAGCTGGGAATTGCTGAGACCATATGCCAGATGGAATTTTATCCAAAATGCCTATTGCAATGAGATAAGCCTGTTGCATATTTCTCTCTCGTTTAGCCAGCCACTTGAATTCATGATCTTCTATGACCTTGTAGTCTCAAAAAATGCTCTGTCATAACAAATTATGACTATAGTCTCTGTTTTTGTAATACAAACATTGATAAGTCTTCTCTTAATCAAGAAAACTCCTTTATTTTAAGAATCAATCAAAATGTTATTGGCTAGAAAAATAAGAAGAAAGAAGGAATTATTCAGAAACAGTAACTGAGAAACTGCTAACATTGTAATATTTTAAGAAACAAAATATTGCCTAGGTAATAGTTTCTGAACAACCTTTTCGAACAGAATCTTTTGACATTTGCTGATGACTCAAGTTCAGACATGCAGCTGTCTTGAAATATGAATTTATTTTCACTTTTTGAGCTACGGTCCTCTTTTCTGCAAATTGTCTTCATAGTAGTACCCAAGCTCCTAAAAATTAAGAAAATATAAAATTTTTATTTATTTATACCTCAGAGGGAACAATTTTTTCAGAAGTTCTAGCATTTTAGATATTTAAGAAGTAGTGGTTTTAGAAAAAATTGATATGAAAACATGCATAACAATTTTAGTCTCTCAGCAGCAGCTGTTATAAAAGTATTGTAGTGACCTCCAACTGCTGCAGTCTACCATTTTTTACCCTGTTATGGCAGCTACCTAGCCTTGATAATACAAGAATATGCCAACTGCGAAAATTCTATCACCTGGTATTTCGTTGCTTGTTATAAGTAAAAAATATAAGGAATTAGCAAAGGTCCATTAGCTCAGGAAAATCACATTGAAATCATCAGCAGAACACTTCATTTAAAACAAACCATTTCCAAACAGAACAGAGAAAACCCCAGACTAGAAGACCAATAATATTGTCACCTATGACTAATGCACATCTTACTCAATTCAGGTGAATAGATTTTAGCTTGTAAATTTAAATCAACGCAATGATGTTATTACTAATGAATTAGCCCCTGAATTTTGCTGATGCAAACAATATTATCTCAGTTCTACTAACTATAAGCCAAACTATGCCCAGAGATCCTGTTTCACTGTGATTCATTGAATGTGTTACAGCTTTCATGTAGTTTTAGACTAAAACTTAGTTTCAGAAAATTGTAAAGGTTTAATTTAAAGTAAACTATATTCTCATAAAATATCACAGCAGTTTCAAGTTTCCAGTGAAAACCACTGGAACAATTTCAAATTTGTATTAGTTCCCTGATTCTTTGTCAGTAAAAAATACATAAATATGTTTTACAACAATATCTTACTAAAGTAACTCAATGTATATATAAAAACATATATTCTGTATTTTTTATTTCAGAGCCTGATGCACTCTATTTTTTACTGTATTAGGTTTACGTGGCAAGATTTTGGTAGTGGAGTGGAATGGCCACGTGGATATTTACTGTAAGAAGACACCAGAAGCTGCCCCCTTGTTCAACAGTGCCCCTGGCCTGAGGTGGTGCTAAAAACTATATGTAGGCAATTGAGATTTCTGGCTTCAGTCAAGTACCATAGGTAGGTGTGGGCGTTGAAGATGCTTTAACCTGAGGTGCAGTACGACCTATGTATGTTTAAACAGAAACTGTAGCAAGACTTTTTTTGGCAGCAAGCTTGTCTTCTTCTATGCATATTGTTCTCATCTGGGTGATTAATTGCAGCTTCTCTGAGTCATGATTGCCACAGATCTACGGGTTTTCTTCCTGGAGGCTGCAAACTCTCTGAAGAATATTGAGTGCATGATCTTCTCACTTTGGTATCATTATATCCTGCTATGGATCTTATATTAGAAAAAAATCCACTTTATTGTTGTTCTAGTTATAATAAGAAGGGTTAATTAAAAGACATTTTCTCATTTCAAAATCAGAGCAATAGTGTATTTTAATTTACCAGTGATGAAACAGGTATTTAAGGGGGGAAAAAAGGAAGAAGTTAACATATAAGATAAAAACAGATAAGATTTGTTCTGATTTTTGTTCAGTTCCAGTGCAAATACTTGTGTACATGTAATTACAAGAAAGTACAAACTTACACACTTCCATTCATTCATTCATTCACAAACTTCCATTCAACCATTGAGTCCATTGCCTGTTACAAAGTGCTTTCATTTTGCGACTTATTTTAATATATTATGACTTCTTCTGTGACAGCCATAACTATCAATGCAACAAAGATGGACTCATCTGAATTTGCTATTTGAAAATTCTCCTGGAATTTCAAGAATGTGGGTTTTTTTTTCCCCTGATCATGTGATGTATATTTAAAATACAAGAATTCATGTATATATTATTTCTAAAGCTATTATTTTTAGAAAATTTGCCATTCAGTGACTTCAGATTGCATGATACAAGCCTGTTTATTTGAAATACATCAATACTTACAAATCTATTAAATGTTTTTGTCTTTGTCATTTCCATCTAATATTAGAAATTGGCCATTGATAGCTAAAAAAAGTAAATAACAGATAGATGTGTTTAGTATATTGAAAAATCAGAAGTCAATTATGAAATGTAAAAAAAAAGGATATAGCATATTCCATGTTACACTGGAACTGGTGAGTTATTATTATTTTTTATTATTATTTTGCATTTAACTCCTGTTATTTTGTTGCTATTGTTTTTAAGAAACTAATAAAAATAAATAAGAAGGAGTCCCTGGATTCCTTCGTTTTCATAATTATAGTTACAACAGTTTTCATAGGTTACACTTAGACCTGCAACTCTAAGTCAGTAGGAAAAATTTTAGATCATACAGGAAAACAGCTTCCGCAAACTGTGCCTTGCCCACAGTCACAAAAAACATTTCCTGTATTATACTCACATGTTGCTGAACTGATTTTTTTAAAGTCTGCCCCGGTAATCTCTATGATATTACTTATTGTTTTGAAACTTAGTAAATCCTAGAAACACCTATATAACTCCAACATATGGGTATGCTTCCTCGCAAAATTCCCTTAAACAATTGCTTTCACAATTGCCTAGATTCATTCACCTATGTCTTTCTAGTTTAATGAAGACTACATGGCCTTAGGCAGTGAAACAACATGTAGTTTCAGAATTAATCAATTTTAAAGAACTTAGGCCTTTTAAAAATAGATATTCTAAAAGTCTAGCAAAAATATTAAGATTGATGTAAATAATTTTAATCACTTATAATACCTATAATTTTTTTTTCAATCTGGATTGAAAACAGAAGTGCAAGGCACATTTTCACATTTTAAGGCTTGTACATACAGAACATATCGATTCCGTTTTTTCATCTTTTCATGCTTTACTTCTTGCAAAACTCAACATAGCATCAGATATCTATCCTACATAATAAAAGGCTTCCACCCTTTTAGAAAATTTATGGAATTTATGAATTGTTGTCTGAAATGTCAATGGATGCCTATGTTTAAGCAACTGAATCTCACACTACCAATTAGGTTAAATTGAATATGTTGAATATAATATGAACAAAGAAGGTGTTAAATATAAGCATTTTTATTTTTTCAGGTGCCATGAGGTACATGACACACCCACAAAAGAGCCAGCAGATGTAGGACAAGGAAATATGGGAAACCTGCATCTGTCCAGACTCACTTCAGGAGACCAGGCAGGTTACCGCAGTGTATCTCAAATGATACCAGACAACCGTATTTGATAGGAAAAGAGCCTCTACATATAGGCAAAATGAAATCCAACCGGTACGCACAAATTTTATTCATGTGTATCCTCTGTTGTTTCATTTCTTCCATGTTTATGGCCTTAAAGGTAGTCTCTACTTCCAGCTTGCAGGAGGAGATTGCAGATTTTTAGGTGTCAGCTGACTAAAGATTGTTAAACAACTGACACTCTGTCAAAGTTCACTTCTTTGTCATGTTAATGCCAAATTGATTCTGAGTCAAAAGACTCAACTTCAGATGGACTTTAGTAGGTTTTATCTAAGACACATTAATTCCAAATGTCTTTCTCATTTCTCCGTTGGGAAGAAACAGCATGACCATTCATTCATCACTTCCATCTTTGCCAAAATCTTTCACTGTTGTCACAAGTACTATCAAAGAGACCAGAAACTTTGACAAAATCTTTGTTTTAGGAATCTCTGGAAACCAGTCTAAGCATGTTTTGTTATATCTACTGAAAAGTGTTAATTAAACAAGCTAAAATCTACAGGGAGCTAAGCCCTGGTGCAGGTGAGTTTACAGGAAGGTTTAAGGAAAGAAAAAGGGTTACACTTCCATGTTTCTTCCTGGCTGATTGACTATGAAGGTGAGAGGATCACTTACCTTCTCCACTCGGCTTCTGCATGATCAGCTGCCTCTTGAGAAAGAAGTAGGGGGAAAAAGATGTCTTCAACTCAGTAGTGAGATGAATACATTGCTCAAAAGGTATCTTCCAACCTCAACAATTCTGATTCTATATTGTCAGATCCCTATTACCATGAACTGAATGTACATTCTTTATTTACAGTTTTTCACAATTTACTATTTCTTGTTGTATATTAAAATCATTATTAGAAAAGCAGCTCTTGATTGACTTCCTTAGTCAATACTTCTGCATTCATCAGTGGTGGGAAGGGAAATGAAGTTCCACAAAGCTGCAATATTTGGGGCTTTTGAAATAATGCAATTTATGTAGATTCTTATTAGAGTGTAAATATATATATGCTCTGCTTTACTTTTTTCAGGAAACGTTCTTCTTAATATAGCTGTGTTGCTGAGAATAAGTAAAAGCACACTGCAGATCAGAGCTGTACACTCAGATTTTGTTTAAATAATACAATCATTCTAAATTTTGTAACAAAGTGGGATCATGGAAACCCTGAAAACACTCTGTAAAACTTTAACATGATTTGTGAAGAAAGCTCTGTGGAAAGCAATGGCCACAAACAACTTAACGGAGGCATTCATTCCAAGGCAATTTACTTACAAGGTTGATAATGACAGGTCTGAGAATTGACTATTTTAGGAAAGCCAGAAGTGAACAAGAAAAATAGCAAATTGACCCCTCTCTGTATCTGGTGGAGCCACAGATTGAAAACATCACGTTATCTTTCATCCACAATTCTCAGATGAAAAAATCATTTGCTGTTATCTTTGGTGAGTCTGTTTTTGTTATTTTATCCCCTTTTAATATTTCTTAATCCCTTTAATTCCTTCTTTTGTTTCTTTGCATGTATAACTAATTTATACAGAGTGGGAATAAGTGGAAAATTTTGTCACATGCTTTAAATTCTAGCAAAGCTTGGCACCTTCATTTGCAGAATTGAGGAAAAGATGATATAAGGTCATATAGTTTATGGCATCACAGATCACTGCATGTCAGAAAGCCTGTACCTTGACACTCATGTGCCAATTTCTTGAGAAAGCAATTACAGAGACCTGACAAGTTAAGAGCTTCAAGAAGCAACAGGAGACATTGCAGGTTTTTGTTAATCCCGTATGCCACTTCAACTGTGTAACAGCCTAGCACCATCTGTTAAAGAAAGAGAAACCAACATCACAAATTTACAACAAAATTTCTGAACAGCCTGATATAAGCCATATTGCTTGGGGTGAACCTGCACACAGCAATCCTTGCATACATCTGGTACAGACAGAACCACAGGCAACCACAGGACGAATGCCCTGCCATGTATGACAGCTGTCGTAAGTGGGGCTAGTATGCATACATATGCTGCTCAGGGGCTGAGTCCCATGTATATGAGCCAGCGGCAGATGATAAACTGGAATATCTTCCTAAAACATGCCCTGGAAATGAAAACTCAGCCAAGTCATTGAGCTGAGGGCATTATTTTCCAACACACTTCACTCTGTTTTAAGACTAACTAAAAAGCAATGTTGCAGACATAGGGGTCTCGTATGATTCATCTTAATCTCTCCTTTCCTAATACCGAATTGGGAAGTACACTCTGGGACCTACTGCATGGAATGCATGCATTATATAGTGATATCTAAATGAGCAGATATCTATATGAAGACTTTTAATGACTACTGTTGAGCTTTAAGGGAAGTAAAGAACCCATCAGGAACAAAGGTTGAATGCAAATCAGTCTGTGAGGGTAAATTTGTCTGAAAGTTCCCAAAGTTGTTTCACTGCCTACAAATTCTAAAATAACTCTTCACAGCCACACATAAGAAAAAGTATTTTCCCTTTTCCACTGCGCCCATGAGTACTGCTTCTTTTCCTAAAACAGTTTTAACTTGTGATTCACAATGTAGTTACTGAAGAAGCTGATCAGACTTCTGACTGCTCTTTACTCACAGACACTTCGGCGAAGTCTTCCACAGCCAAACATGCACACATGGAAGTGTCCACATGTGAGCCAAATACCTAGTGCCAAATGCTTAACGTGATATTCATTGACCTTATAGTCAATGAAAAGACAGTCAAAAAAATTGCCAAGGCTTAACTCAATTGATTAGGTGTAAGTTACTGGTGATATTTGGGATGTCCTATAGCCAGCTCTCCACTTGCTTATCCTAAAGAGTTTCATGTTCACCAGCCCTCCTTTAATCTCTCAAGTAGCTTAGAGTATTTCAAAGAATCCCAAACATTTGTGCAGGCTGACCTTTCTTCTTAGGTCCAGTCTCATTATTTTCCTACTTCATATATTTAGCACCTAATACATCAACACTTCTGCATTTCTAAAGAATATGGATAATTTTCTCAAATCAGAAGTAATTAAACAGGATATTATTTAGCGATCTGAGCAAAAGAATTATTTGATCTGTCAAGTACATCAGTCCTAACATCCATTCCAGTTTCAACCCTAACATCTACATATTTCATGACATATCAGCCATTTTCATTATGTGCAGTTTGTGTAAGCTGCACACACCAAGCAATACTGAGGTCTTGATTGCTCTTTGATTTAGCCGTACTGCAGATTGGTTCAGTGTTGCTCTTTTGAAGGTGCCAGTAACCGTGCAATCCACTGCTCCTAAACTCATTTCTTCACAATTCTTATGCAAACAATCTTGATAGGAGGGACACACATCAGATATCATCTAGATGCTGTATTATCTCCCCAGGCCTTTTAATAGATGCGTTTTAACTTTAGTTACAGGGAAACGTTGAATGATAAGTATTTAGATATTCACCTGTCTTAAGTCTATGGGGAAAGGATAGACTATTCACTAAAGAGTAGGAAAGTGTCAAAAGCTCAAGGTGGCTTTTTTTTTTTCTTTTGTACAATGTTAACATTTTGTAAATTATAAATTATACTCAGGTGCTGCCCACAGGCATGGCTCACATTTGACATTTTTGCTGAGTTCCATATTCTTTGTGCTTATATATATATGAATGTATGTGTGCATGTATATGTAAGTGCATATGTGTGTGTGCATGTACCTATAAAATCTATTTTTGTGTGAAATTTTTCAGTCATATTTCAACATAGATTTTTGTGAGCTACAGAGATCTTTACATGAAAAAAAAAAAAAATCTTCATGAGATCAACTGTCTTGCTGATGCTCATAATACTCTGTTCCAAAGTTATTTTTTTTATAACTCAAGTGGTAGTTACAGTCATATTATCTTTTTCTTTTCTTTTTCCACAAATTTTCCTCATTGGACAATGAGCTTGAAAGGGAAGGAGCAGAGAAACAGCACCATTGCTGGAAAATTTCTCAAGAAAATCATGCTAAAAACGTAAAAAGTAGGAAATGTTTCGAGTTATATTTTTGTGCAATTTTAATTACTGAGTAGTTAGAAGAGTCTGTTGTTTTTCTATTAATCGTAGTCCAAATAATTAACTCCTGTTTCTGTTAATTAGCTTTTCTTCCAACTGTCCTGGATTTCCAGCTGTAGGATGTCCCTGTAGGGGTTTCCCATTCCCTGAACTGATGTTTTACCAGTCTGAAGGACATCTTTTATCTAACCTAATCCCTCCTCTGCCTCTTACTTCTCCAGCAGCATCTCTTGACTAGTGCTGACACTGGCCATCTGTAGATATAGTAAAGGACCAAAGGCAAAATCACATACTTCTCCATAGCACTTCAAGCTGTTAAACAGAGACATTGCCACTTACATTATCACTAAAAGTATGAAATTTAATATTGCCTCTACTGCTTTACTTATTTATGACATTTAGAATTCTTTATAATTCCGTTTGATACTACATTATTACTTTGCTGAAACGGTACTGAAGGAAACTTTTGTTAGTTGTTGGTTTTGATGATTGTGGCCTGACACCCCACTTACAGCCACAAACAACTGCAATATATGTAAAATTTTAGGACGTAATCTGACATCTTATTGAGGCACACTGTTGGTTTACAAGACACAGTTCTATCAATATTTATGTGGGATATTTTATGCATGATAGTTTAACATAATACAGTCCAAGGAATGAGGAATATTGAAGTACGCATTGTGAACTATTTTTCTTGAAAAGCCTAAGGGTTCTAATGGGCAGATGAAATACCTCAATTACAATTCCAAATCTCTTAGGTCTACATTAACAGGCATTTTTCATATTACCTAATCTTAACCCTGAAGGAACGATGTCTATTTATTAAAGAATAGCTACAACAAAGTGCTTTCACAGTACTTCTCCGTACCACCCCAATAAAAACAAGCAAGCAAACAACTATAATAAAAACAAGCATGTAAACAAGTAAAAACAAAACAAAAGTGACTAAACTATCTTATTAATCGCACATACAGTTTTTAAAAAAATTATTATCATATTGCCTCTATAGCTTAACTAAGGCTTGGATTCAGCAATATATTAAAACAAATAGATCATTTGCATCATACCTATGATGACCTCAGCTTCATTTTTAGGTTCCTAACTCACTTGTAGTTTTCATTGTGGAACATGACTATAGTTTTCTACAGGTAGTCTTTACCGTTATTGATATGCCTAATATAGGCACTGGCTCAGCTAAATGCCTACATGAAATGCAAATAAGAACAGCTCAGTAATACAAGCAGACATCTGTGTTTCTCTTTATTCATACGTGTGTATACATGACTGGATATTCACAAATCCTCCAGGCCTAGTACTCACTGCACATTCATGTACATCTGTACTGTATATTTGTGTACGCACATGTGTATATGTGCATACCCAGAATCACAAGAATGCAAAATCACAGAATGGTTGAGGTTGCAAGGGACCTCTGGAGGTCATCTGGTCCAATCCCCTGCTCAAGCAGGGTCATCAAGAGCCAGTTGCCCAGGAACATGTCCAGAGAGCTTTTCAATGTCTTCAAGGAGGGAGACTCCACAACCTCTCTGGGTCAGTGCTCAGTCACCCTCACAGTAAAAACGTGCTTCCTGATGATCAGAAGGAGCCCCTTGGTTTCAGTTTGTGCCCATTGCCTCTGGCGCTGTCACTGGGCACCACTGAAAAGAGCTTGGCTCCCTCTCAACTTGGTGTCCACCAAGACCCCCAGTCCTTTACTGCAAAGCTACTTTCCAGCTGGGCGGGCCCCAGTATGGAGTTATTCTCCCCCAGGTACAGGACTTTGCAATTCCTTTTGCCAAACTTCATGAGGTTACTGTGAGCCCATTTCTACAGCCTGTCGAAGTCCCTCTGAATAGCAGCACAAAGCTCTGGTGTATCAGCCACTCATCCCAGTTTTGTGTTATCAGCAAACATGCTGAGGGTCCATTCTGCCCCATCATCCAGGTCATTAACAAAGATGTTGAACAGGATTGGACCCCGTATTGATCCCTGGAGTAGACCACTAGTTACTAGCCTCCAGGTGGATTTTGTGCCACTGATCAACACCCTCTGGGCCTAGCCACATACTGTGCCTGCTTCACACTCCTTGCTAAGTTAGAATAGATAAGGGGAAAAAATGAAGACTATTTGAACATATATTTGAACATATGCTCTTAGATTGGTAGGAATGTAAGAAAGGTACTTTTTCAGTATGATAACACAGTCTTACAGGTTTATACGGATAGATATACAGTAGTACAAAAACAAAGATGTAAAACTAAAAATGGGTAATAGTAAGGAGTAAAAGCATAGATGTACAGCTCACAGTGTGTCAGGATATCTTTTTACAATTATTCTGATGGAAGAACACAATATAGCAACTGTATGAAAATCATTAGAAAAGATGCAAGAAAAAGGTTGTCTAAGGTCAAGTCACTTTTGTTCTTTCTTTCTCATTAGTCCCTCTGTACCTGTGTTGTGGTAAACTTCTGTTCTCAGACTATACTATGCCAACCGTTCTGCTCTGCCCTCTGAAGAAAAAGAAAATAAAACATGGATTTTCTCCTAAGGTTGTTGCCTTAGTCAAAAGATCACCAGAATATTCTCTCATTTGTTTAACATTTGTCCTTACGTAAACAAAAGAAATGAAAGACCAAAGTTCAGTATCTCATATCCTTATGAAAATCCAAACCCCAGATTCCCAAAAATATGCCTTTTCACTATGGCATATTTGGCATATTTGGATATGGGATATGGAATAGAACAATCAGATAATTTTTATGAATATTCTCCTTTCTATGTGAAGCAGACACACATCATATATAGAAATTATCAAAAGTGTTATTTATTTTTGCTGAGTACCTCACTGCCACCTCCTCTTCTCAAGCAAAATGTTGATACCCTGGCTGAAATAAAAGTGGCTGAATTTGCAGTGAGTCACACACCTAGAGGATACATTTATATGTAGTCAGATGATGAGGGCGGACCCAGTCATGTGCTAGGCCCCTTTCTTTTGATCATGTGATAGAAAATAACTTTACCATTATCATATAAAGTGTCATAAAAACAAATAAACAAAAACTTAGGGGAATTAATGCGTTCCTTTGGTATGAGAAATCATTGCCAGAATAAAAGGCTGAAGAACAACAAGCACTAAATCTGTGCTGAAACATAATACTGAATTGTAAAAATTTTATGTGAAAGCTTTCCAAGGACTGGCTGACTAATAAGGCGAAGAGCCAAAGGGCTGGTATTTCTCAAGGATATCAGTAATTGGCAAGCTGACGGAGTGCTGAATCCACAAATCAAGGTAAAAGGAGAAGCAAAAAGTTGTAGTACATCAAGAATCCTGTAACTGAGATCATATCTAAAGGGCAGGGAGGTAGGAGGAAGTTGCTTTTTTGAGTGATCAAAGGTTTCAGAATTGTGTACCAAGTGAACAGAAACAAAACTTTATGAGAGAGCTCTTCCAACACTTAGAAGCAACTGATATGCCATACAACTTCTGCTTCTAATCATATAACTGGGACTGGAGTCCCAATTACTGCTGCAACTCTGTAACTAGGAATGAATGACTTGTATGTGAATGTCTGTGTATGGTTTTGCCTATGTGTGTTTATACTGATAAACTGAACAGAAAGGCTTCTGAATTTTTTTTTTGCTGGATTATGTCACACTACAAGAAAACATGATATTTTAATTTTTGCAACACATAACTTGATCACATGAAGGACATGGTACACACAGGTAGGCTTTGCATAAGCAGCTAGGCAATGGTGGTTTTGACCTACCACAAACACATGATAAAAATACAATTCCGTGTGAAGCCACGTGCAGTACTTGCTGTCTAACACTGCATCTTATTTTAAGATGGAATGAATTGTGTTTTGAAGGTACCTATGTGCTGTTATTGGTTATGTAAGGAAACACTTTTACTTAATCTAAGTGCTTAATTTTTAGACAGTTAAAGTCAAGTGGTATGAATCTTACCCTAAGTGCTCAAGAGAATTTTAAGGTACAACAGTGATATGCCTTTATATCACTGAGAGTATGTCTACTGTGATACACTCTCAAGACAGGTGAAAGTTGAGGGAAGATTTTGAGGAATTTTAGATACCTGGTTTCCTAAGTCTCACAGTGTACCTGATACTTTTTTTTTGGATGTTGTGTTACTCTTTCTGTGATGTAGGAAATGTGGATTCTTACTGTCTTCAGTCTTCTGTATCTTTCTGAATGTTACACTGCTCAGTTACACAGCATGGTAGAGCAGTTTGCATTGTTCCTGTTTTCTGACTGTAAGATTATGGTGAAGATGTTTCCTTCCTGCCTCTCATAATAAATAGGTTTTAACTGATACATTAGTTTATATCAGTTGGGATCTGTTTGTCAACTAATTCCCTTTTTGTCTGAAGGAATTTCACATACCTTGTGGAGTTATTTAGGACTTTATGTCAAAGCACCAAGTTGTATGATTTCAATCTTTTCCAGAGCAGTCTAAGAAATGGTCACTTTTACTGTAAGTGCTTACTACTTGCAACTTATCCTCCAGTGTGGGTACATCTGAAAAGGGGATGTAGTAAGGTTTATTTAGTTAATGACTTCACAAAATTTTGCTTGAGCATCATCCACATAAATTGCAGATATCTGTGTCTGAATTTGTCACCTTCAGCTCTTCTCAACATTTAATGGAAGAATTCATATCCTTTTTGTTATATATAGCTATGCCCATTTTGTTATATATGGTTTTAAACTATAAAAATAATATGTATTTGATATCCATTTAATCATTAGACATTATTGTTGTGTGTTATTTACGTATTTTATATGCACATTACAATGAATGGTAGCATCACTGTCAAATTCAAGCTACAGTGGCAATCTCAGAACTTGAACTCCCTGGACAATAAGGGTACAAGGCATGAATCTCAAAAATGTGTTTTGCCTGAGAGAGCTTAGTGGGAGAAGGTACCGCTAACACTGCCATTTAGCCACCTGCATTCTGTCCCTGGTTCTGCAGTTATTGCCAAGCACATTTCCATGTATATTACCAATGGCTACAGCTTTGCATTTTTTGACTAGCGTTATTTTCTTCTTTTTATACAATAGTTTAACTGTTCCTGCCTGGTGTCCTGTAGCAGCTGCCCCAGTGTCTTCTATGAATGTCAAGTCTGATTCAAAACAGAACCAAAGAACTGGTTTCTCCTTCTTGTTCCTTCTCCTTTTTTTTTTTTTAATTTATTTTCTTAGCTGTTCCAAATGCATTTAACTTCCATTTACATAGATTTGAGCAAGAGAACATGATGTTCCAGTTTGCTCACTTCCCACATATGAAAAAATAAGGAAGCATTTGTCTTTACAGATTGTTTGCTTTTCATCATACTGGATGCAAGGAAAATGTAATACACCCACAAGCATATGCACATACACTGTCACCTTGGAGATTCAGTATTGTAAGTGGGAGAGCAATCATGTACCGAAATCCAGATAATACACTTGGCCAGGGCCACTCTGACATTTTAAGTGTACATATTCAATGTGATTTTTACTGTTAATTACACGGGCTTTATGAACTCCTGTATCATCTCCTTTCCACTGAAACTAGATGAAGAGAACCATACAGCCCTTTCACATCCTGTAAGAGAGATTCAGATTGAAATAAACAGCAGGAAATTTGCCTTTTTTTTTTGCCCCTCATTGTCGCTATAAGGCTTTGAGCCAGCATGGAGCGCACTAGTGCTCCACTCTGTCACCTGTGTGTTCCCACTTGTTTTCCCTTCAACTATTAAAAGAGAGAGCCTTATCAGAAGAATAATAACAAAGTCACAATGCTTAACTTCAGAGATAGGAGGCAAACAGGAGGGGGAGAAGCAGAGCTGAGTGGGGTAAAGAGGCAGCAAAAGCAGCACGAGCAAAACTTGCTAGAGGTAACTGCTTACCTGAACCACCCTTACATGACACTGTCCTAAACTTGGGGAAAATGGTCATATTTAGCAGGATTTCTTGCAAAGAAGTCACTCTGTTTTCATCTATAAAAATAAATTTCTGCCACTTACGAGCCCTGAGGTCAAATTACCTGAACAGCCCATTATTAAACTCTCTTACTCTGCAGAATACGATAACCACACAGCAGCAACCCTTTTAACAGTTAGTCCCCATCCTGTGTTAAATCGTGAACTGTTCTGAGTCAGATGCTTGGGAGAACACTTGTTGGCATAAGCTAAATATATTCTAGGGATCTTTTCCAGAAATACAACCAGACAAATAGTAGCTTTCTAATGCCAGGAAACTGCCTGCCAGTCTTCAATTTATTAGAATCTACATAGATTTTCTTTTACTTTCTCCATCACATGGGTGTAGCATATGAATCAGGTCTATTGTACTCCTAGGGGTAACTGTAATTTTGCCTTATAGCTTATTATATGTCTATGCCAGTACAGTGCTACACAAAGCTTGTACATTGTTACACAAAGAGGCTCAGTTGTTTCTGAAATAATTTAACTAAAGAACCAAAATAAGGAAAACCTGTGATATCCTCACATCATACTGACAGCTATTTGGTCTGAGACAGTTGGCTAAGCCAAAAAACGCAACTAGGCCTGAAGTTCTGTGCCAGAACCTAACCTCCTCTTTGTCCAAGGCCCTCCTCTGAACTCTGCAGATGTGTTATCTTGGTAGGACCAAGAGAATCTCAGTTACTTTGTACTGCTGTATGTAGCATAGGCATTATTTCTGACTTTTACAGACCAAAATTTGCAGTCTAACCACTATATGGAAGTCAAGTGGGGAAGAAATGTAGGTAGAATTACATATATCTTCTTGTTTCCTAGATT
The DNA here is from genome assembly GCA_013398815.1 of Ibidorhyncha struthersii. Lineage (NCBI taxonomy): Eukaryota > Metazoa > Chordata > Aves > Charadriiformes > Charadriidae > Ibidorhyncha > Ibidorhyncha struthersii. Next base: position 35,150 of record VZSZ01002504.1, on the reverse strand, counting down.
TGTGTGTTGTTCTGTGTTAAGCTTCTTTCTTTCTGTTTGTTTGTTTGTGTCTGTCTGTCTTTCTTTTCTTTCTTTCTTCCTTTCTTTCTTTCTATACGCTCTCTTTGTTAATAGGATATGAGCTCCTTCTTTTATAAACTACAGCATTTTGGAAGGAAGAAAATTTTCTCAGTACAAAATGAGAAAATAAATCTTGAAAAATTATTTTTCATCCAATTACACTTATCAAGAATGCAGGTGATTTTGAAAAATTTCCCCCGTGTTCAAAAAATGTATTTTTTGGTAATTTACTGATAATGGTTACTTATAATAGCCCATTTGTAACATGATGACTAACTTCTTTCCAGCAAATATGTGGAGAGGTATGATGGGAGTGAAAACTGGGATACAGCTTTTTTTTTTAATCAAAATAATTTGATGCTTAAACTGCACTGAGAGAATTGATATATTCTATTTTTGAAACACTAAATTCTGAGCAACTGTAAACAGACATAGAGATTAGTTGATTAAAATGTAACATTACAGCTCTTTCATTAGAGAAGTCAGTTTTTTATCAATCATGTATATACATCATGCATAGGAAAAAAAAATTCTGTCTTATTTTTGCAGTGACAACACCCACAAGCATATCATTAAGAAACGATATTTGAGGTACGGATGTTTACAGAAATGCCACATGTAGTCATATACTTTAGGTTCATCTAGAATTTTCCATCATATTATCAGGCTAGCCAAAAAAGTTTTAACAAGTCTTCAGGAGTTCACCTACTAATATTGATTTATTTTTAATCATGTTCTCTGTTCCAATATTTAAACATGCTGCTCTTTGGTTGATTAATTGATTGTTCTCATGCTTTAAAAGGCTTCTTGATCACAGAATCCCTAATTTCAGTTTGGAATATGGTACTTTTAAATAGTCTCCTACTACCTTTTTTCCTCTAATTGTCTTTCACACACAGACTAGTACATTAGATCCTTGTAAATTCACAAAAGATAGACTGAAAAACAGTAAGATGGATAATAATATCAAGGCTTGAGACTGTTTGAGATTTCTTTCCTAACTCGCTCTGTGCTGCTGGCATCCACTTATAATATGGCTAGCACACTAAACATACAGTGTTGTAGAGCAACAAATGCACACCCACCCCCCCCACACACACATTTGGTCAACATTATATTGCACAAGGGTTCTTCTCATGCACATATTAGAAGAGAGTTATTTTTACATGGAATGTATTCAGAAGTATTCTGAGTTTTAATGGTGGTGTGGTTTTTAAGAAGAAGCCTTTTGTTTATTTATCTAGAGGTATTTTAGAAATACAGGACACAGAGCAGGAAGAAGATTTGGAGACTATCAAGTTCACACATCTAACCTTGGAGGGAAAACACATTATTTAATTAAATGGCTATATATGTATTTGTGATAAAAACAACAGGAAAACACAGTATATAATATAGGAAATTAGGCTGAGCCTTGTCTATTTAATTTCATTTAAAGGCACATCCTGAAAGTTTTATATATAATAAGAGAGAGAACTTGAAACTAATTAGTTCAGGTACTACAATTAACTTAATTATCTTCCATGATTATAAGGTAGTCATACCAGCTTTATTAAATTTGACATTAGAAGATGTCATTTTCAAGGTTTTAAAACATTTTCCATCTTGAAAATGTTATTAAGGACACATTTTGAGAGAAGGGTAATTTGTTATAATTTGTTACATTTAAACTGGAGGATTGGTAAACTCAGAGGACTAAGTTCTTTATTGCATCTATGTAGTTCATCACACCTGGCAGGTGAAAGTTCAGAGTAGGGTTGCCCTTTTTCTCCTTTTAAGAAAGAAGTAAAGTCAACAGAGACTGAAGGGTAGGAACAGAGGAGTGTAAAACAAGCAGCACTGAGCACATCAGAAGTCTTCCAGTCTCTTTAGTCTGGAGAAAAGAAGATTGAGGGGGGATTAATGCTTTCAAATACTTGAAGGGAGGATGCCAGGGGGATGGGAGCAGTCTTTTTTCAGTGGTGCCCATTGATAGGACGAGGGGTAATGGGCACAAACTTGAACATAGGAAGTTCCATCTTAACATGAGGAGAAACTTCTTTACTTTGAGGGTGGTGGAGCACTGGAACAGGCTGCCCAGAGAGGTTGTGGATCTCCCACTCTGGAGACATTCAAAACCCGCCTGGACGCTGTCCTGTGCAACCTGTTGTAGGTGACCCTGCTCTGGCGGGGGTGTTGGACTAGATGATCTCCAGAGGTCCCTTCCAACCCTGACTATTCTGTGATTCTGTGATTCTGTGAAAGCTAGAGGAAGTGTCCTCACTGTATAGACACGGCCTTCAGGTATCTCCCAAGTAATTTTGATGCTGTGATTTTTTAGCAGACATTTTTCCAGAATGTGGTCTAATTTATTCTTTTGCTATATTATGATTGGAAAGTAAGTTTTGTCTTTGTGTAATTTAGGACTGAGAAGAGCTGAGACCTAAATTGTATGTGATAACGTACACTGGTACAGTGGTGTTAAGGTCAAGGATGTATGGAAACACAGTAAAAGCTCCAAGGGAAAATTTACCACCAGGAGATATTCCAGTTCATAATTTATGTTGTAGCATTACCTTTATCACTCTTCAACATCTGCTGTGCTTTCAAATTTGCACACAGAATACAGATTTTATTGATTCAGAAGAACTCAACATAAATACTTAGCTTGCATAGTTAATGCAGAGAAAATAAGAGCAACAGAATGAAGACAAAATTAAACTTAAGAACAGTCTTTTGTCTGTAATATACAATAAATTCTTTTCACTTAGATTGACATACTAAGTCCTAGAAACATATGTTGTACTTTATAGGAATGAATTGACTTCATGGCATAGTAGGGATGTAATTACTGATAAAAGGTATTTGGATGAAGAGAGTTTATTTTCTAATTTAAGTATCATTAAAGGATATGCCAAGTAAAAATAGAAAATTGCATGTATGAGATTACTCAACAGCCAAATTATACTTCTACTTTTCATTTGCTGAATACCTTAAATATAAAACTGTCAAAAAAAGATGATATGGAACTTCGTACAATTTTCTAGTAATTCACTTCTTTTTTTCTCTGATTTATTTATTTCCTTCAATAGTCTGGATCACGCTTAAACGTGCTGTGACTTAACTGATTGGTTCTGAAACATACATCAGTAGAAGCAATTTGAAGTAACTGGAAGGAAAGGGGTCTTTTCCAAGATTTTTTTTCCATGTTAAGATGAACTTTGGGTAGCTATTTCCATCAGAATTTTCTGCAGTCAGAAGAAAGCATCAGCTGACTTCTGAAAAAATTACTGTCTTTATACCTTTAGGAATATAGGCATACTACACAGAAACTCCCACAAAGATTTCAAGACAAAAGTTACAAAAAATTACAGTGATTTCTGGAGGAATTAATGTATGTTCCAAATAATTTACCTGATCAGAACTATTTATTTATTTATTTATTTATTTCCATTCAGCCCATTTTGCAAGGTCCTAAATCTAGAAATTATTTCAAATGAACAAAAAATACAGATTTAATGTATGACAGAATTTGTTATTCAGCACTATTCACAGATCTCCTTCCCCTCCTTTTTCTTGAACGTGGTTCTTCTTTTGGTGCAGATCTGTAAAAATCACTCTACTAGAAAAAATATTTTTAGCAAAACTGAGTCTTTTGATTTTAGAAAGATAGTTTTGTAATTAATTCTGAATTATAGTGGTATATTAAAAATAAATTCATTCTTTGTCACTTACTGATTTAACCTGTTCTATAACTGCGTACAAACAAACTGTAATGTCGGAAAACTGACATACAACAAATAAAAAACAGTTTTCTGTGTGATATTTCTGTACAAGATTTGTTCTTGAGTTACAGGCAATGAACCCCCCTTGTTTAATAAATGCATCCTGGTTGTATATGCTTTTAAATTAAAATGACATACTCATTTTAATCTAAGGCATATTTTTTACTGTTTTGTATTGTGGTCTAGGTCTAACAAAACACTTAGGAGGATAGAGTATCATTTAGTTGCGACAGGAGATAAAAGTCTAGAGAGCAATGCAAGAAAACAGCTGTTTATGGCATTTCCTGTTGTCTGGGTTAAATATCATAGTGCCCCAAGCACTAGTTGTTCTGAATGCTCAATGCTTACATCAGCATTGTGAATTATCTTGGAGCTCTCAGAGTAATTCAAGTATTGCTGGCTGTGGCAGCATTAGGTCCCCTAGTGGAGCTGGGCCTATTTGACTAACTTGACCAACAGTGACTTCTTGCGAAAAAAACATGTTCCTTGTTAAGGAACTGCAAAGGTCCTTTTGATCGCAGTGACAGTGCTCCTGAGGGAATGATAGTTTTCAGGTTCGAGCCAATTAGCAGTCTGCTGCTACACTGAAATTACTTCAGTGTGAGAGCAAATAGAGACAACTGACCTCCAGAATATGTAACTGCTAAAAACTCTTGCTAAAAAGTTCTGATAAGTGGAAGCAGGATTTTCCCTTCATAGTATACCAGAGAGGCATGCACTTTAATAAACACATAAAAACTGTAGTGGTTTTATATATAAAAAAAAAAAAAAAACAAACATAGAATTATAGAAGGAAAAAAAGGATCCATACTGCTGCAAGTGTAAAACAAAACACACTACCTCAGGCTTTATACTCATGTCAAACGTAATAATTCTATTCTATTAACATTGATTTTAACCTAGCTGAATTTCAAGGATTTCTAGAAATATTTTATTTCTTAAGACAAATAGAAAGACATAAGTAAAATGAATATTCATCTCAGAAATGACACTTCAATTTTAATAAACTAAATCTGTATTGGATATATACCTATAAACACATTAATATTACATAGTAATTTCCTCCAAAGATTTTAGTTAATTTGGGGGGGGGGGGTTTAAGCAGTGCTTTAAAT
>VZSZ01002504.1:0-30179 GCA_013398815.1 Ibidorhyncha struthersii | reverse complement strand
GAAAAAATTTTAAGAAAACAGGTCAGGTTTTAAAAAGTTCCAGAAACTACCATTGTGGAGCCAGCTGAACAAAATAAATCTGCTTTTTTTTTTTTTTTTCCCCAAAACAAGGGCTGGCATTCATTTTACTTCATTAGAGGACTCTAATGCTTTGCCAATACTGAAGATGATATTCAAATAACCAAACATAGACATGTTCACTGTAGCTGGTCACACTAGTCTTCCTTTACAGTCAGTGGAGAAAAATATTTGGGGAGGTGGGGCAAGGAGGAGAAGTATGAGTCACCTGATCTTTTCACAGTGCTTAAGCTGAGATAAAAGGAAACATATCTTAGAAGTGATATTTTCCTCCATTGTGTATAACTATGAGGACAGGGAAATCATCAAATTCAGACCAGTGAGGTGGGTATGTTTGATCTTCAGTCTTCCTCTGAAAAGGTCAGGAGGGAAAAAAATCCACCGTCCTATGTATGAAAACAATGAAGAGAAATTACCATACCTACCATCCAAGTTGACAGCACATGCTTAATTTAGATTTACGTGCCAAACCTTAGGTACTTGCATTAGGGAAGGTCAATTTAATCCATGATTACAATAAATTTAGCAATAATCCATTAATTACTCATCCACCCATGTGATCATCCAATTGGTAAGCTTCTTGTAGTAGCCCCAGAAAAATCGCTTCTTGCTGCTTGCTATTGAGCAGGTTCTGAATTTGCATACGTTTACAATGACTTGGGGGAAGGTACGTGATATGAAAGTAAGTTTCTGTGGAGTAGATGCCTTGTTCTGAGATAATGACCCTAAGTATCTTTTGCAGAGGGATGGACAGAAATATGCAGTTTTAAGACATAGTTCATCTAATCTGAAGTAGACAACTGAAAACATGACGAACTAAGTCATAAAGTGTCAATCCATCTACTGTTGATAAAGACCTAGCTAGCTCACACAGATGTTTTCATCACAGATATCTAAATTTAGGTGAGCTGTTTCTGTGAAACTTGAAAGTAAATAAATTAATCTTTAAAATTATGTTTCTTCTTCATTTCCATATATACAATAAAAAGCTGTTATTCTCTTTGAAACTTCCATTCAGCTAGATTTCTAGAAAAATGTTCATCCATTTCATCTCCAACAAACAACGCAAGACCAGCTAGTGCATAGGATGACTTATTAAACACACCAATAGATCTTTTCTGCAACATAATATTGGAAAGGCAGGCAGTCATTCTTGGACTGGATCCCTTCACTTCCCACCATAATTATAAATGCAAATTTATACTATATTATGTTTTTTTAGCTTAAAGTAAACATCACACTGTAAATATATTTAGGTGAATCATATATCAATAATATTTCTCATTCTTTGGTTTACACTAACCTTGCAACTATAGCTCTTCTCTTTGTACCAAGATGCACTTTGTACCAAGATTTCAGCTGCTGCTTTCATTTTTCATTTGGCTTCTTCTTATCATCCCAAAGTTTCATTACTTTTATTTATGTAGTAATTGCAGTACCCCAAGCACATATGCTTTGATTTGTTGTTAACTTTATCTTTTCAGCCTGACTATCTCCAAATTAGCAGGTCTCAGCACTGCTGGCAATGAGCAGCTTAAATTAAAAAAAAAAAAAAAAAAAAGCTCTGTGAGCTCAGGGTTTTCCCTGGTCTGCTAACAAATGGTAGCTGATCTTCACTCTTCCAGCCTTCAAGACATGCAGCTTACACTGTCAAAGATAAGTTAAGCTCACTATTAAGTGGTCATTGCTTCAAAATAACAAATGTTATGAGAATGTTTGGAGGGTGGGGATTTGCTTTGATCTTTTTATCCAAATGAAGGAAAAAAAAAAAAAAAAACGAAAAAAGAAAAAAACCCAGCAACGTTGTTCTGAAGTGAAACTAAAAAGAGCATCCAGCATAGGTCACTTTTAGGTATCCTTCATCTGATGCTTTTCATTATTTATGAGGTCAGAGAACATCCCATTCCACAATCTTTTATTTCTCCATAACCTACAGTGGAGAGTTCAGACTAAGGATTTTTCAATGGCTAGAATGGTTTATAAAAGCTTTATGTTCAAATCACAGGGTTGTCACCTGCCATGTTATGGCATACTCCAGTGATGAGAAATTCACGCTCGCTACACGATGATACTGAAGAAAAACCCTTTAGAGAATGGGAAAAAAACTGAACCTATATATATTGATGGATAAAAATCAGGACTTTACAGTAATCCAAGAAATGTTCTTGGGGCATTAGGACATCAAATACAAAGAGCTGTTTTAGTAAAACTGGGGCACATTGTCCCCTGTGACATATCTGAAACATTACAGTAACGTGAGAATATATGGCTACCTTTATGACATGCAACACAGCTTAGTGACCACAGATGCATAATACATTTTATTTTACAACTAGGAAACATAATGAAAAGTCTTTTTTTTTTTTTTCCCCTGTTACTTAATGACAAGATTACTTAAAACGAATAAAGATTGTGCAGTAATACAAGAATTATTAGTAGACAAATTAATATGCAGCTCATAAGGAGAAAGAATTATCTTGGCTTTCTCAAATTCGGATGCTTTCAAACCTTGGTATTTCTTTTCTTTTTTTTTTTTTTTTACTTTTTCTTTGGCAGCTATTCCATGAATAGGTTAAAAAAAAAAACAAAACTGAAGGCCTGATCTTTCATTTACTTTGGTAAATTTTCTGTTGAATGCAATGGGAGCTTTAATTGTGAAGGAATAATAAGATCAAGACCTCATTATCCATAGATTAACATTTCTGTCTTTTTAATAGACACAGAAACATTTACTGTTTGACATGTGCGTTACAAATCTGGAGCAGTTATATTACATTACAGAGCATCAATGAAGGTGTGTAAAGAAATGGCTCACTAATGCCAGATCCAGTTCCTGTGCTCCCCTCCCAAAAATGACACTGTTCAAATTACTTCAAATTCAAGTATTTATGACATTATATTAATGACCTGACACAAAAACAAACACATAAATGTCTATCTCCATGCATTTATACATAGCCCCCATAAAAACATGAAATACAAAATAAAAATTACATTTTCTTTTTGCATTCATTTCCCAAGTATTTGTTTAAGGACTAAGGGTGAAGTCCAGCACAAGAGACCATGCTGAGAAGAAATAAAGCTCTGTTGGGCCCCAGCAGGGCAAATCTCTCTCAGAGGGCCAGGGTGACCTTGGCTGGTTGGAGCTGGTTGAATTCCGTTGGGGCCGGTTCCCCCGCCCCACACTCACATGACTGTTGCCACATAGCAGAAGCTGCCACTGGCTCAGGGAGCACTTCTAGCTGGCCATGGTCAGTGGCCAGACAGATGTGGCCTGGGGGGAACAACAGCCCTTTGTGTAATGGGGTGTGGGGGGAACCTGCTGCCTTCCCCATGGGCCCCTCAGAAGGAGACCATGGGGGAGAAATGCACCCTCAGAGTCCTAAGTGAGACCTCTGGTCATGGAGAGTGGACCTCTCCATGAGGTCTGTGAGGCACTGGTGAGGGAGTTATGGTCACAACCCCAAGCCCAGTGTCTTTGAGGATGATGACATTAGTGACCTGGTTGGATGAGGTTTTGATCAACCTGGTCTAGTGGAAGGTGTCCCTGCCTATGGCAGGGGGTTGGAACTAGGTGATCTTTAAGGTCCCTTCCAACTCTAACCGTTCTATGATTCTATGATTCTGCGACCTTCAGGCCCAGGAGAAGTATTTTGTGGACCATTTTTGAGGCCCATTTGTGTATTGCATGTGCATTATTAGTGACATTTTTCTATATTGACACTTTAGACTATTAGACGGTGAAAGCATTAACTGAACTAACACTAAACACATAGCTCCCTATAGGGACTGTTCCTTTTCACCCACAGCAAGTCTGAGGCAGCTGCTGTGCTGGTTTTGCTTAGTGGTACTTCCCCACAGCATCACATTTCCTCCTACACCTGCTATGCAGACACAGACTTCAGCCATTTCTCTCTTCTGCATTGTCCTCTACTGCTGTGGGTCCCTCTTAACCCTACAGAGTTATATAACAACCACAGATCCCAGAGCTCCACAGGAAAATTCATCTCACCTAACTTTGGATGTTAATCCTGTCCCAAAGTCCCTGTCAGTTTCTAGTTATTAAATGAAGATTTTAGATGATCATTTCTGATTTAAAGGTCTATACAAATGTCTAAAGCTGGTTGAGGTTAATTCAACACTTGCAGTTTTGTCAAAGCTAGTCACCTAGGTTTCTACAGCCAATGGAAAGAAGCAGATACGTTTCAAAGGAAAATTACCTATACAGTTTCCTTAGGACTGAATCAAATTCCCATCAGGTAGTCCTACCAGCCTGTATTGACTAACCTAAATTAGACACCAGCATTTTGTAAGGTTACATTTAGAAAATATAAATCCTACTGTATGTCTGTGTTTAGAAAGCTGCTAGAAGTTCATAGGAGTCACTAAGGTGTATAATTATTTCTGCACTAACAAGTGTGAGAGTTGTTTCTTTCCCTCAACTCCTCCAGAGAGGGACAAGAAGGAACTGGGAGGGAGTCCGTGTCAATAGGTTTAAACAAGAAGGAAGAGGAAATTTGTCCTAAATGGGCTCATGTCTCAGACCATATGGGAAGCATTATAGGAGACAGGAGAACTGAACTCCAGAAATAAAAATAAACCGTAAGCTCATGAGAACTGAAGAATGGGTAAAAAGGGAATAAAGGGTAAAGAACTGACAGAAGACAGAATCAGTAGGTTAAGAAACAGAATTAATGTAGAGGAAAAAGAGGAACATACCTGGAAAAAAAGGCTGTGATGAAACATGTAGAACACACAGAGTGAATGTTTAATAGACTGATTTCATGGTCTACTTGTGTGTAAAATATTAGTGTAAAGTTGTTATACTTGACTTCTCCAATTCTTTACATTTTCTTGTGCAGACATTTTCAAGTGAAGACCAGATCCAAATAACTAAACCTGCGTTGTGTCATGTTTGACCCATCATGTTTCTACAGATTACATCCTAATCACTATAAAGCTCCCTCTTGTGCAGGTTACTAGAAATGTGTTTGACCTTTATTTAAATACTTTTTCTCAAAGCACCTGAGTTCTGTGAGTCTCTTGAGTATTTCCTTCAGACAGATTCCATCAAAAAGTTTATTGTATTAAAAAAAGACCCCAAACTAAACTAATATGAAGATTTTCTCTTTCTTAGACTGTAGAAAATACTTTTATTTTTCAACTCCTGTGAAGAAAACCAGTTTTGTTTCCCTTTAGCAGTTATTTTCTCACTTTTAGCAGTACTTGCTCCTGGGTTTCTTTAAATATTTTGTTTTACTATACCCCATATATATTTATTTAGCTGTTTTCTGTTATCTTTTCTCTTGTGGTCTTAAATAACTTGCTATATCCAAGTATTTTACCTTTAGGTCCTTTTATTTCCTTTTTACAAATTGTCTTTCTGCTAGTTTCTCTAAAGCACTTTTCCTCACTTAAGTCTTGTCCTTGTTCCATTTCAAAAATTAAATTCTATCTTTCATTCTCAGACTAATTTCTGTCATCTCCTTAGAGTGTGTGGCTGTGTTACAGTATGCTGCTTTCATATTATTCTGTTTTAAATCTTCAGGCCTTGTGTTCAGTTGAATATTACAACTAGAGCTTTAAGAAATTCAGTTCACATGCATACCATTTGGTTTTATTTTCATTCCCCTATGTTTTCCTGCTTTACATTTTACAAATCCCAAATGTAAATTTAAACACAGATGAAAATCACTGTTTTCCACAGTTTTCAATAAAATTATAAAGAAATCATCTTCTAAATCTGAAAGTACTTTTAAACTGGCTTAGTTTTAGTTCCTTGTTTGTGGTGAAGTCATCTCCCATTAGGCTTTGTCCCTGATGTCAAATAAAAACAAAAGCTAAACCCCACTTTATAGCAAGGAATTTCTATAATCCAGAGAAAGAATCCTTCAGGTCCTATATATATTTTCTAATTATTTGCAATTGTTTTGATTTTTTTTTAGTAGTGGTAAGACAAGTCAGAAGAATGTATATGTAATCCTGCTTACTAATAAAAGGAGTTATTAAGAAATGATTCTTCACGAAAAATATATAAATGATATTATAGTATGATCCCAGACAAAAAAAAATGGTATTTGAATGTGTATGTTTTGTGATACAACAGAGGCTCAATTCAATTACCCACAAGACCCATCTTAGATGTTGCAGGTTATATAAGACATCTATTTAGAACTGGTATATATGACAGATATATGGTACCTGACGGAGAGTTTTGCTATTCTAGGGCATCTAAAGGCCAAGAAAAATGCTCTAAGATATCTCAAATGGTAATAGTTCAAGATACTCCAGAATATCTCAAATGTCTATGTTTAGAAAACTGAATCAAGCTTTAGGATGGGATTCCGTATCTGACTGCAGGCAGTTTATAATGCATATATCCAAACTCATCACAAAGAGGTAAAAATAACCTTTTCACAAAATAGAGGCTTATTCACTACTTTTAAAAGCTGTGGCACATTTTAAAGTTCCAGGAATGTTTCATGCTTAATTTATATTAAATATTTTGCATTGGGTTTTGTAGTATATTTTAGGTTAATAGTATGTTTAGATGAAAAACAAAGATAACAACAGGAACTAGAGAAATGTACAAATTGGCCAAATGGTCACCAAAGATTTCAGTAACCATCTCTGAACTGGGTGTGTTTAAGAAAAAGAAATGAAGAAAAAAAAGGAAATTAGAAATGGAACACATACTGTACATAGTTGATGCACAAAATTGACGATGCTGTTATGAAAAAAGCAGCAACTTTTTTTTTTTTACAGGGAAAAATATGCATATTCTGGATGGAAATTTTGAAAAAAAATGCTTAAGATTTTCAATATGATAAAAAAATTTAGTCAAAAATCCCAAACCAAAAATAAAATTAAAATTAATTATTGCTTCCAAATAGCACTAGGTTACTTGTTGCTTATCCTGATTATCATCCAAGTGATGTGTGGGAGGTAATCTTCTAGTAGATGGAACAAAAGGCAGATATGCCAATCATTACTCACTATGATCTTCCTACAGACCCTTCCTATCCAACTTTAGATGCCAAACAGGAAAATTCTATTCTAAACTAGGATTATAAACTGTCTGTTTATTATCTATATAAAAGTGCAGAGAGCAATCCAGACAACTTAAATTCCTAATACTTTATAATGGTACTTGTTCTGCAAGTACTTCCTAAGTATTTTGCTCTGTTACCTTACAGGAAACTTAGGTGCTTAGCTTGTGCTGCTGCTAATCTAACTTTGAGGCAGCTAAATTTTGGTGAGGTTGTGAGCCAAAAACCTAAATATATTTCTTCACGTGTTCAGAATACCCTCAGTCTTGATGGTTAACATAAGGTAGAAGCCTAGTTCAACCAATAGGGACAAAAAATGGCATTTCTCTTTCATGGGATATTGTCAGAGGACCTTTATTGAGCTGGGAGCAAAAAATGTATCTTTGGAAGAAGGATGATTGGACACTGGTTCGTTTTGAATGAAATCATTAAATTATCACTGAGACAGAAAGACAGGAGAGAAAGCTAAGGAAACTAGGTTCTTGAGTCTCCTGGGTTAGAAAGTAGAAAATTTGGGTTCTAGTTCTTCATCTACTAAATATTTACAATAACATACTTAAATATTAACAATACTAACAGCAAAATATTCCTCCCAGCTACAGATGTATAGTTGTGTCATCTCGATCACTTCAACAAAAAGGACCAAGTGCCCTACTATATGATGGCAGCACTCTGGAGGTGAACACACACTCACACACAAACACAAGGCAGATATATTCAAGCAAATACTTAAGCAAAGAATTTAATATAGCTGTCTGGTGTTTGGGTGAAAACATCTGACCTTGGAACTGTCAAATGGTTTTAGGGTGTAATTACTCTGAGGTATCTGCAATGTGGACATTTCTGTGAGGTATTCATCCCAAGTCCTTGCAGCCAATTCAAAGAAATGAGGATTCCAAAAGCACAATTTAGCTTGTCCTAAGGTAGACGTCCTTATTTAGTAAGCTGAAAAACTTTGAATATGTCAGTTCCTCTTACTCATTGTAACTGAAGCTTACTTGATTGGTTCACACGAAGACTTTTACTTTTCATCAGACAACATCCTAACATGTCAAGTAAATGACTATGTTCTTAACTACACCATTACATCCAGACCAGCACTTTTCAGACTTCTTGCCAGTGAGGCATAGTTTAGCCTAATAATTGTGTAGCAATATGAGCCATAGGCACACCTATACTGGTCTATTGAAATTGAAAAGGAAAACTGCACTGCTGCAAGTACGTCAGATCTATGCTAAAAGGTAGGAATCAGTCTAGGCAAATTAAAACTTTCCTGAAAGAGTTTCAAATATATTCAACCTACTATTTTAGAACATTATTCATCAGGTAATTCTTATTCATTTGCTATTCCATCCAAATTATTTTGATATACTTAGAGCATAGCCCAGGAAGTAATATTTATCACATTACCAATAAAAGGACATAGACTTTTAGTTGACCTGACAGAGAAAGGTCACAGGACTTTTCTGAGGTTCCTTTAAACTCAGATGAATTTTGCTTCTTTTACAAGTGAAGTTTTAATTATACTGTTAAGATATGAGCTAGACTAATAATAGATTCTTGATGAAATAATGAAACATAATTTGTTAGACTAGGCAACGTAGAGACACAGAATAAAGATACTCCTGGCCTGACAGAATTCAAAATCTAAGTGTAAGACATGAGATAACAGATGGTCATAGACAGGCCAGATGAGCAAATCCAAGAAAAATATGAGTCAATATGATTGATTTTGGCATATCTGCTATTTTTAAGGTTTTTTAAATCCATCATGGACAAGAGCAATTTATAAGAAAAAAGATAATAAAAGAGCTTTTTATATATTTAGAAGACAATAGTCCCAAACAGAACCCACACAGAAAGGCATATATGTTAGCTGCAAATATAACGTGGCTGATAAAAGCTGGTTACTAATCTGAACAGAGATGTAAACGTTATCTGGGAAATGAGAAATCTAATGTAATAAATGTTATGCCTTTGTTTTCTACAAAAATTACATCTAGATGTAAGAAAATAGTGTCTTGATTATGTAACGTTTATGTAGTTTGAAAAGTTTGTGCCTGTCAATAAAAGAAGTATCACAGAATTATTATGGTGACTACATTACACTTGAGATCTTCTGGAAAGGATATTGTTTCTGTCAGGGCAGGGGGTTGATGACTATTTTTGTAAATAACTATGGAAGAACAGGGGAGTTTTTTTCTGAAAGACAAATAGAAACAGCAGTAGAAGTAGAGATGACTATGTAGCATCCTTTAACAAAAAATGTTGAGCTCATGTCTAATCTCATTCCAGTGACTTTGGTGGTTGTTTTTTCTAAGCCACCGGAAAGCATACCACAGGATCACACAGTCCTAATTTGTTGCCTTTGATTGTTCCATCATGAATTTAAAATTTCAACAATGACTGGGAAATGGAAACAATTAAATAAGAATATGTGACATATTCATGATGTTTACATAAAATAGCTGAGTCTAACCTCAGTACTGCTTAATCTCACTGTTATTATAAAAATTGGCAACAAAATAATAAATAATTAAAAATGCCGCTAACCATAACAGATTTGTGCCCACCAATACAACACTGTTTTGGGGGTTATATTTTATATTACAAGGATTTTGCATGCAAGTCAACTAGACTTCTATTATTTTTATAGATATGTGTAAGTGCTTCTAATTTATAAGACTGAAAGTGTTGTTGCATAAATGAAAATTGTGTAAATATGCCAACATGTCAATATTACAAACTTGATTGTTATACTATGTGAATAATTGTAATGTCAGAAGAGTTATAACTGTGTGATCATTTCTGCTTATAAGCATAATAAGTCGCTGAGGCGAGTGGCTCTGGTGCCAGCGTGATCCGCAGTGGGGCACTTTAGTGCAGTGCCCGTGGGGGTTTCCTAAATTAGGAGGACCTCAGTGGGAGCCCAGAGAGCTGCCAGGAGCCTGCAGCTCATCTGAGGGCAGCTGGCGAGACCTGGATGGGGCCAGGACCAATGTCTGCCAAGTGCCTTCCACACTTATGAAAGAAGTCCTTAGGGAGCGCTAGCGACCAGGAGCGCTGTGAACAGGGCGGGTAAAGAGAGTGTGGCATGTCAACAAGGGCGTGGCATGGCAGTTTGTGCAGCAGTTTGCGTGGAAGAGCATGCAGGAAGAACATGAAGCTCTGCCAGTTCAACCAGGGAGCAGCAGTAGCCACCTGGCAGAAAGTTATGTCTAGTTTAAACTCTGCACCAGCCATGACTGAAGCAGCTTCCCAAACGGAGCTCCGGTGGGAACACGCTGCCACCCAGGTGTCAGGCTGCAGGCTGTGCCCTACTTTTATGCCAGTACCAGACAGCAGTAGTGAGAACACCTGTGGGAGGCGCACACAGGTAGAGGAACACCTCCACTTAGTGACAGAGCTCCGGGAGGAGATGAATAGGTTGAGGAGTATCAGGGAGTCCGAGAGAGGTAGTAGAATACTGGAATCACACCCTACCTTCCCTGGGACAAGCCCAACAGGCTGACAGGGCGCATGGCACAGAGGGTTCCCTATCCTCTCTCCACCTGGCTGAACATGGTGACTTAAGGAATAGGGGGAAATGGCAACAAGTTCCTGCCCGGCACAGCAGATGCATCTCCTCTGTGACTACCCCACCTTCCCAGTTGTCCTTGCATAATGTGTACAAGGCTCTGCAAGTGGAACCAAACTATAATGAGGACAATGGTTCATCTAGCTTGGACATGTTGCAAAGGTTAAATCAGCCTACGCCGTCCATCAAAAACTCTTCCATAAAGAAAAAAAGATGTCTCGTTGTCATAGAAGACTCCCTCCTGAAGGGAACAGAAGGCCCAATACACAGACCAGAGCCACTTCTTAGGGAAGTCAGCTGCCTCCCTGAGGCCTGGCTTAAAGACGTGAAGAGAAAGCTTCCTACCCTGGTACAGTGCTCAGATTATAATCCATCATTGATCTTTCAGGTAGGCAGCAATGAAGTGGCAACAAAAAGCCTGAGGGAAATCAAGAGAGCCTTCAGGGACTTGGGACAACTAGTTAAGGGATCAGGAGCACAAGCAGTCTTCTTCTCTATCCTCCCAGTTGCAGGGAATGATGAGGGAAGAAACAGGAAGAATCAGCAGATCGTTACCTGGCTCTGAGCCTGATGTTACTGGCAGAATTTTGGATTTTTTGATCATGGGTAAGTCTACACGACACTGTGCCTTCTGTGCCTGCTGGCAACAGATGGGGTAAACCTGCCTCAAAGGGGGAAAAGGACCTTTGCACAGATCCCTTCTCCCAAGTAACAGGCAAGACGAATTGGCCTCAAGTTGCACCAGGGAAAGTTTAGACTGGATATTAGGAAAAACTTTTCACCAAAAATGTTGTAAGGTACTGGAACAGGCTGCCCAGGGAAGTGGAGGTATCACCAACCCCCTGGATGTATGTAAAAGATATGATGCTGTGCTTAGGGACATGGTTTAGTGGTGAAGTTGGCAGTGTCAGGTTAACAGTTGGACTTGATGATCTTAAAGGTCTTTTCCAACCTAAATGATTGTATGATTGCATGATTCTATGATTAATAATAGCTACTTAATTAATGTTTTTTTTTTAAAAAGAGTGTATTGCATTTTTATGTAACTATGTTGTAATTAGTTCTTATTAGATATTTTATAAGTCCTTCTGAAAATATATTGATATAATAATTTGAATTGGTAAAGTAGATTGGAGACCTGGACTGACAAGAATTCAAAGTGTACTTCCAAAGTGTACTGTATGCTTCCATATTGCCTTTTCTGTTGACTTAGTAAATACCCGAAAGGAAGCAAAATATCACAAAACTTCATGATGAAAAAAGTTCAATCCAACCCAAAAGATGCAGAATAAGCAGGGTAACTTCTAGAAATATTAACTGTTTTTCTTTATAATTAATGTACAACAACAATTCCTCATTAGGGCAAGGGAGCAGAACAGCAGGACAGAATTCCACAAATGCACTGAGGCTGCGTATCTCTCAGCACTGATACGTCTGAAAGTTGGGCATTGCAGTCCCTAGTAACATTCAATATAATTTGGGGGAACTTATTTTAGTAAGATGGAGAAAAGAAATCAGCACTCCCCATTTTGTTCACATAAAAGCTGTTTTACAGTGCAACAAGATAAAATACTGTGAACTGTATGGTAAAGAAAAAAAATCATAATGACATTGATAACATATTTCATTGTATCGAAGATTGTTATTTTTCTCCATGCAATTAATTTATTTATTGCAATATTCTATTCTATTCTATTCTATTCTATTCTATTCTATTCTATTCTATTCTATTCTATAAAATTGCAGAGGTTTGGGTTTTGTAGCTTTATTTATTTATTTATGTACCCTTATATGCTGCATTTTATTTTTCTTCAGAATGTAAAGCATTTAATCTGTCAATCAGAAGTAACACAGAGATTGAGTGTAGTGTTTTAGCACATTAGACAGCGAGGAAATATATCCAATGTACCTGGCGAGTACTTAAAGGACAGCTTTCATGCAGCGTAAGAAAGCAGTGATACCACGACCCTCCCATTTATGGTCACAGGACCCCTTGGGCCTTCTGTCCCTCACCTTTTCCAGTCACATGACAGGGTTGTTCTGTCTCCCTTTGCTCTCTAGGGACTGCCTTTTTTGACACTGCCATATACCACGTGATCTCAGAATGCCCAGTGATTTGATGGCAGCTGAATCTATACTTTCCAGTTTACCACAGAAGTAAGACCTCCACTACACCCAATCGAGTGAGCCATTTTGTCACAGCTACCATATTATCACATTTATACTCCATGTGATGTATACTCCAGTGATTCTTTGGCTGCTTCTATAGGCACAGGAAGCCTTCATTCATCCATGTTTATATGTTTATATATAGCCACATGTAAACATTTCTCTATATAAAAATGGCTGTGCAATTATGCATAATTGTATTTATACATATATAGTCAAAGTACACATATATCTTTATTAATATGTGTACTATGTATAAGATGATAGTTTAAAAAGAAAGAATGAAATTATGGAAGTTTAAAATAGTTGCCTACTATAATGGAAATCCATAACAAAAAGGCAATGTCACAGGAGCATGTCTATATAGGGACAATAAGGAAAAATCCCAAAGAGCTTCTTGAAAAGAAAAAGATCAAAAAGTGAGAGAAACACATCATACTCCTAGACGGAAATCCAGCCTGAATTCGTTAAACCCGACGTTTTTCTGGAAAGCATTTTTCTGTGGGCTGTACTCTTCCTTTGACTAGTCTCTAGACCAAGAAATTGCTGATCATAGTTTCCTGACTAAAACAGGAAACCTGAGAGCAGAAACAAAATTTTCAGGGGCTTTAATCACAACTGTTCACATAATCAGGTATGACCAGTTAATCTCTTTCTATTTCTGAGTGACCTTCCGCCCTGCCCTCCAATATGTATTTAGTTAGCTTTTGTTTCAGAAAAAGACAGTTCTTTGCCTAAAAGCCTTTACATGCCTAGAAGAATTTACACAGACAGATACCCATATAGAGGCTTAGTAGTGTCTTCAAATGCTTCTTAAAAGAACCCAGTCTTGCCAAGATTTCATGCGTCCTGTTAGGGACACAAACTGGTTCTTAGATAACTACATACATTTTGCATTTGATTGAAGTCATGACTCTTTTTAACCCTTAAAAAAATGGACAGGATACTAAACTTCCAGCGATGCACACACTTAGTAAAAGCTTTTTCAGTTTCACCACTTTTATAAACACAGTTCATCAAAATATTGATCACAAGCATGTTTATTTTATCAAGAGTAAATAAGATGGTTACCACTAAAACTCTTAGGTAATTCCTCCACAGATTTTATAAAATTATATTTATAGAGGTGATACAGCAGTTGCCAGAAACACTCTAACACCACATAGCCTTGTCAGGCAAAATAAGAGAGTAAGATATTAGTGTTCTCCACTTATATCTCCAACCATGGGCATTGTATGCCCAGTATCAAAATCTGGAGGGGAGGCTATTAACATTTCCATTGAACATAAGGCCCCCTTTTGTCTGTTCTGTTCATTTACAGAGATGGATTTAACTTTAAATAACAGTTATCTTGAAAACTTATGAATATCATGTCATGATAAAGATAACAATCTTGAAAGGCATCTATGAAATCATAAAGCTCTAGGTGTGCACATGCAATGGTGAAGCATGCTATAAAAATGTTCGTTTTGAATGCCAGGGCCACGTGCCCACAAGATGGTAGCCATATTCTCATCAACAAAATCACAAAGATGTTGCATCATAAACCAAATGAAAGAGGTGATCATACAGATTGTCTGTTTTTATTATGACGAGGCTGTTGGGAAGGTTGGATCCCTGAAAAAAATTGCACAGAAAATTTTAAAACACAGGCAATTTTGTATTTTGTGAGGTTTTTCTTTATACACTCAGGCTGCAAAGCAAAGCATTCTTTCTGCCTGTGATCACTGATATATTGTACTTTTTTGTCAACATCTGTGTACCAGGCTGGATAACTTGAAGCTTTCTGCTTCTGATGGAGGTGCAGTTTTATATAATTAAAAACAACAACAACAACAACCAACCAGCCCCCAAACCCAAACTCAAAACTCAAACCCCAAACTGTTTTGTGTCTATTCAAAATGCATAGCCTCATAGATTTCACAAACCTTGTATGCCTCCTCCAGAGCCGTGTTAAGTTCAATGGTATTATATGCATCCATGTATTGTGTCTGTAGATGCAGTATCTCTGAAGGGTTTCAGCACAGGTGCAGTACAAGAAGAATAGCTTGCCATTTACCCTGACAGAAACCATGGGGAAAAGCTCATAAAGTGGATACACTTCTATTTTGAGTGTACCAAAATAGGCTGTTGAGGTGTCAAAATTGTCAGGTATAACTCCAGGTGCCCAGGAGGGTATTGTTTTATTTTGCTGCTGAAGGACTTGGGGCTAGCAAAATTCTAGGAATTATCTTTTCATCAGGGGGTGCTTTTTAATACAAGCAAACTACTTTTGTTTTGCCACTAAAAAAAGCATCACTGGGATTCAGCAATGTAGGCATTTTGTTTCTAAAAGCTCTTCAAGCTCCCCATCTGATTTTGTTGTAGTAGTCCATTGACACTCCTGCATAGATGTAATGTTAAAGTACACACTTTTTACATACTCTAATGTTGTCCAGGGTAACATTTGGTACAGCTATGAAAAAAACACCTTTCAAGCTATCGAAAACTGTTGGTGCCTGTCTACATCCTCCCTGCTGAGTCGTGCAGGGGAATGGAGAATGGGGGGTTGAGGTCAGTTTATAACAGTTTGCCTCTGCTGCTCCCTCCTCCTCACACTTTTCCCCTGCTCCAGCATGGGGTCCCTCCTACAGAAGTCCTTCAAGAACTGCTCCATCATGGTCTTCACCACAGGCTGCAGGGGAATCTCTGCTTATGCACCTGAAGCACCTCCTCCACCTCCTTCTTCACTGACCTTGGTGTCTGGAGGGCTGTTTCTCACAGTTTTTTCCCTCCCTCATCTCTCTTGGGCACAATTTAACCTTTCTTAAATATGTTTTCCCCTAGTGTTTCTTACACCTTTTCCCCCTCTCCCTCTGCCTTTTCTTAAATACTCTTTCCCCGAGCTGCCACCATCTTGGCTGATGGGCTCACTTAGCTGTGTCCTGTGGAGGGTCCACTGAAGCCAGTTGGGGCTGACTAGAACCAGCTGTGTCTTGCACAGGGCTGCCTCAGCCTTGTCTCACAGAGACCATCCCTGTAGCCCTCCCCCTACTAAAACTGGACACCTGCACCCAGTACAGCTATTGAGCAGAGAAGATCAAACATCTCTTTATCCTCCTTAGTGATAGCCACCTGGAGGGGCAGGAGTGTTACAGTATTTACAGAACATAAAATGGTACATGACCATGCAAGCAAAGACCAGCATAGGATACTAAAAGGGATCTATAAATAGATCTAGCTGCATGTTTTCATCACCTTCTTTACCATAGAATATATTACAAATCAGCACCACGACCTCATTCCTGTATAAACTACAGGTCTCCCTGAAAGCTGACATTTCCTGTTGACAGTAGTAGCTATGTTCTCTTTGCAAGTCAAAAACCTTCTTATTAGCAGTGGGCCATAAAAAAAAATCACTTTTGCTCCCCAAGCATAATGGTGTCCACTCCATAACATTCTGGTTCTGGATGAGGGCCTGCATAGTTTTGATTTGCAGCAGTACTAAAGAAATTAGGGAAATAATCTTTTCAGCCCTCAAATCCCGGCCCCTTCCCCACGCCAAAAAAAAAGAAAAAAAAAATTTAGAGCCTGTGAAACTTATACTCAGGGTAGAGACTTCCACACATATGAATTCATCATCTTGCATCCTTTGTTCCATATCCATTTTTCTTTTCAAAAGCTGGCTAACTAAAAAATAGTCAGCATAGCCTTTGGTGTTACATGCTTATGAAACTGTAACCCCAAAACTTTGCATCCATAAACAGCCAAATAAAGTCCACGAGACATGTTTCCTGTTTAAACTCTCATCCTCCTTCAGTTTTAACTTTCGTCCCTTCTTTTTCATCCCATAATGGTTCTGCTGCTAAGTCCTGAGCAAAAATGTAATTCAGAACATATGCCTCAGTTTGTTAATTTATTCCAGCTCATAGAAAGTATGGCCCTTCTCTGTTTCTGGATTTTTGATGATGGGCATGAACTACTTGGGCTGGTTTATATTTAAGATCTGTTCCTAGCACATATCACTTTTCCAGCCTTTATGTTCATGAAACTCTTCCATGTAGGCTTTGCAGGTCTGACATAAAATCTTAGACAATCTATTTGTTTTTTTAATTGCCAGGACCCTCTCCCACTGTAAACACCCTGCAGACCTGCACGACAGTCTGTAGTCTGCACAGTCTGGCAACAGGCAGGCACAGCAGTAGTATTTACATTTGTGAAAGTAGTCATACAATGTCTGACAAAGCTCAGAATTTTTTTTTCCCCCAAACAGCCTTAACAATATAATGAAGTTCAGCAAGGAAAATGTTGTCATTTGGCTAAAACATCCCCCAGACTTTTTTTAAGCTCAGTCAGGATGACAACATATATATTGATGTAAAGCAAACTTCAGGCAATGGAATCTGATTGTGCACTGACCACCCTAGTTTGTCATGCAGCTCTTTTGCACTGTTTGATAGTTCTACATGTCAGATCTCAGCACTGTAAGACTTCCAGCAAAGCAGAGTTTATTGACGCTATTATTTAGATCAGTTATATATCCCTACTTCTAAAATTTTAGAATGGGGAATGGATCTAGGGTCCTCTGTATCCGACCTCCAGCTGCTTTTACAGGCAGCCAGGTGGAAAATTTGATAGAAACAAATCTCCCTTTTACTTTGTAGATTACTGACCTAGTCTAAAAATTTCTCTGTATTCACACTACTCAAATTCACGTGGAGAGAATATAATCATGCATGCTGATGGCTTCAAGACAGCTCAAAATAATCACCAGGTTCAAAAATATGGTGTAAATCTTAAAATCAGAATTGTTCTGGTCTATTTACAAACATTTCAGAAGCTTCATGCAAAAATACCTAGTCCAAATTAACAAATCTGTATGCTTCTACATAATGCCTAGTCTTGAACCCCTAGTTTGGCCAGTCCCACTGCTGCACATTCTCTAAGCCACACTCTGCATTGCCTCCATCTCCACCTCCTCTGCAGCATTTGATGGTGAGAGTAAAGTTGGGTATTTGAGAAGTGCAAAAGTCTGTACCACGTAATGGCATTACAAACAGTAAATTTGCTCACAGCTGTGGTCAAAGGGTGTCTCTGCTACCATCCACCATCTCTACATGGCACTTATCTCAGTCTTCTGTTCCCAAATCCTGGCCTATCCATAATTTCTTCTGAAGTATAAAATAGTGTTCAGGATACAAGCTCACATGATGTTACCTTTTTGTTCTGGCTTTCCATGATAGTAGACAATGATGCCCATATCTTCCAGCACAGCACAAAGCCCAGAGATTTCCCCAGTAATGCTCTATGGTCACCCTGGAGGTTCGGGGCTGACAGATAGGGGTCTCTTGATCAGACTCCCACAACTGGTCTCCTCTTTGCATGGCACAGGTGTTCAGTAGTTGTTTCACAGTTGGCCTCACAGGAGTGATCCCTTGCCTCACAGACATATTCAGCTTTGTTCGTGTCCCTCCAACCTCTTCACGGCATGCTGCCCCTCTTAAGCTTACCACCCCTGCAATAAGTTAGGAGTTATTCAAGCCTTCTGAAGTAGTAAGCCTAAGCTGTCTTTTAATTTTATTTTCTTTACATTCACATTTAGATTAAATAATATTTTATATCTAATATATAAAAAATAATAAACATGTATGTTATTTTATATTATTATTTTGTATTAATATTTAGATAAATATTTATTAAAATATGATATTTATATTTATGTATAATGCATGTTTATGTATATTGCATCTACATTATGTATAATGTATATTTATGTACCTTGTGCACCCTTTTTCTGTATACAGTTATATACATTGATAGGTTCATGTTTCTATTTAACATATATGTGATTACATATAATTAAACAAATATATATCCTTTGTCTATTTTTATATATGTGTAGATATGTATATATAGTTATATATTTACGAGGTTTTCCTGGGACTTCTGAAACAACAGAGCATTCTTACATCACATGGGGTATACATGTGACAAAATGGCAGCACACTGCTGGGCTGTGGGAAGGGCTTGATGTACTTCTGGGATACTCATAGAATCATAGAATGGTTAGAGTTGGGAGGGACCTTAAAGATCATCCAGTTCCAACCCCTCTGCCGTGGCCAGGGACCCCTTCCACTAGACCAGGTTGCTCTTTAAGGTCCCTTCCAACCTAAAACATTCTATGATTCTATGAGTGCGGCCATCCAGGCAATTCCTTACCCACCCAGTGGTCCATCCGTCAAATCCATGTCTCTCCAACTTAGAGACAAGGATGCTGTGTGGGACAATGTCAAATGCTTTGCACAAGTCCAGGTAGATGACATCAGTTTCTCTTTCCTTATCGACCGACAATAATAATTATCAATAACAACAATAATTATATTAACAACAACAACATAATATAATATAATATATAACTATATAGGTATAATTCTATATCATAATATATAATATATATAATAATAACAACAATAATAATATCATATGACTTCAGTTACCATCCAATCATTGGGCATTTAGGGATCACATTGGACAAAAGGAGGCAGGAACGCCTGTCATCTGATGGCAAAAGGGGAGGGACTTCCAGGCCCCAGGACCCACAGCTCAGCTGACTGTAAAGGGGAGATGGGATCTTCTCTGGGCATGGGAAATGCGCTGCATAGATCTTACTGTTTATCTTGCATTATAGTTTCCCTCCAACAGCTGCTTTTGGATAAACAGGTTTTAAAATGTATTATGTTGCCCCTGCAACTGGTCTACAACCATATATGCCTCCATTATACATTGTGATTTCTTGTATCAAGTTGTGTAATATTTCAGAGTAATATTTTACAGAACTAACAATGAATGGAAATGGACAGTTTCAGAAGTTCTTTTTTAATGAAAAGGACATTAAAATGTTCACTTTCAAGACTTGTTTGATCATCATTTTCTGCATCAAACATTTCTGCTGGTTTCTCACAATTCTCTTCCTATCATTTGCCCTAGTTAGCAGTTTCATTTTCTAACCATTAGTTTGTCCTGCTGTGACTGAAATATAACTCTATATCCTAATAATCTGTCTAACAGTGCTGATTTATGAAAGAAAATTTAATAAAGACATATAAAATAAGGGGGTTTATATGTTTAAATGTGTTTCCTAAGGTAATCAGTCATTGCATATATTATGAAATCACATGCAAAATCTATCAGACTAAAGACTTTTTTATAGCTTCTATAACTATTTCAGGCTGTGACGAAAGTTTTGCAAACAGTAATGAATTAGGCCAATGAACAAGCTTTCAGTTCCCTAAACTGTATAGATAATGACAAAATTTAATGAACAACTGCGTCTGAAAATGTTAACTTTTTTAGGTTTTTACTTTTAAGCATAACCAACCCCCTACAGCGTAATCTGGAAGCTTGTGTAAGATGTACAGACCCTTTTTACAATTCATGATCAGTTATATGCCTCTGAATTCAAACTGGAACAATGACTGAGTGACAAACCACCTATAGGTAGCCAATAGGTGCTACACAGAGGCACGTTCTTACCTTCCTGTGCTTTAATTGAAGAATCTGAAAGGCATTTTCCAGTTTGCATAGATATGCAACTAGTTCTTCCCCTTGTGAACTGAATGAAAAGGTGCAATCTTTGGCTCCCAGATAGCTCCAATTCTGCCTGTGCTTTCACCTCCCTCCAGACAGTCTTCTCTGTCATCCAGCTCAGCAAAGATTTTGTCTGGTACTTTTTTCTTTTCACCAAAAATAAATTATTTCTTGTTCTATGCATTTGAGACAGTTTGAGAATTAATCAAACTGAGGATTCAGCTTCACATGAATCTACAGTTAAAAAATAAAAATGAAACAAGTACTCTCATCAATCCTGTTAATATTTCTGCTCAGCAATGTCCTGTTAGTCAGATTCTTTCTATTGCCACTTTGTGCGCCAGAATCAAACTTTGCAATTTTGTATTTGATTTCTGAATTCTGACCCAATCGTTTCACAGTAAATAGACCAGGAGTAGAATTTAGCACAGAGTTTAGAACAGAATAAATAAATATTTAATTGCTCAGAAACCTGGAAGAAAATGCAAGGTCCAGAGATCAGACTGAATATTGTGTGGAATAGCTTTTTATGTCATACAGACAGTGACCAATCCTAAAATAGTAAGGGAAAAACTTTTGGTTGATTTCAGAGGAAATCTGATGACACTTCCTAGTGTCAAGTGCCTGTCATGTATAGTGGAATGGCCAGAAACTGAATTTCCCTCTTTTAATTCAGTTTGAGCAATGAAGTGCTAACTTCACACTCTGCATCCTGTGTTGTAAGAGACTGCCTGTGGATGAAAATACGCTGTGTGGAAAAAGATATGGATAACAATCTTTGGATGCTGGTTAAGTAGTGTTCTGATGAGTTGGAGAGACGAAAGGAAATGTTCTAGACAACATTATCACTATGACACAAATGCCATGTATTATAGTTCAAAACTAGCACCCGTGTCTGCAGTAACACCTCACAGTACTTGCATTCTGAGAGAATATACTGCCATTTTGAAATATTTGCTATTGCTGATCTGCCTACACAGAAAGGTAAAAACAGCAACATGCAGTAGTTAACTGCAGATGCTAGGAACTGATAATCCTTTAAAACAGATCATCATACTTGGTCTAGAACATAGATTTACGTCTCAAGGAAGTAAAGCAAAGGTAACTAACAAGTGAAAATGCAGAGGGCGGTGGTATCACCTGTCTATAATTAGGCACCTTCTGAAGCCGTTTGATCTGCATTGTCTTATCCTTCCTGTCCTAACTGCCACTGCCAGAGGAGATGTTCTCACGTGTGTTTTGTGTCATAACTGCCAGCCCCATATGGATAGTTCAAGTATTTGCCTAAATACTCACTAGGTAACTATGTTTAGACAATTAAATTTGATTCACTATCCCTTAGGAAATAAAGAAAATAGTTTTAAGATGTTAAATGTTTTTATATCTCCTGAACAACTTCAGAAAGTCATTGAATGATCACAGCTGACATAGTACATAAATAAGGGGCTATTTTTAATAAATACAAAGTCAAGTAGATTTTATACAGAAAGACTTCCTGGCAGATGGGTCACAGGAAAAATCTATAGCAACTCAGCTGGAGAAAGAGAGTAAGAAACCTTTCTGATTAAATCTTAATGCAAATTGATTAAATATTAATGGAAGTAGATTAAGTTTGTTTTCTTTTTTGTTACTTCACGTATGTATAACAACTGTTGTAACTGTGTCTGTCTACTCTTGATTTTGTTCATTTTACCTTAACTAGACATGAATGACTACAAAGTAACTGGAAAACAGGAACTCATTTCTAATATAGTTGTAGTTCTTATATACAATGAACCCTAACAACATAAAATTAATATCCTGGTTTGAGGTAAAGAAGAACTGATTTTCTTTTCAGTAATTTTGCTTTGCAGCTAAGCCTCTTCTAACTAACTGAACTCTCTGAAAATAACAGCATATTTTTCAGACACTGTCGGCTTCTAGCAGTGGTAAGACCTGATTATTTATAATTTATACCAAGGAATGGTATGCAGAGAGGCTCTTGCTTATACTTACTGCTATAACAACTAAGGTCAACTAACTTTGTTGTTTGCCTCATTGGAGGGTCGGAAGTGGAAAAGCGTGGAGGGGTCGCACCTGCGGGGAGGAGTGGACAGGACAGGTGAACCAAAACTGACCAACAGGGTGTTCCATCCCGTCTGCCTCATGCTCAGTATAAAAGCTGAGGGCTCAGAGGGTCAGCCCTCTTTCTTCAACGGCCAGCATCCGAGACAGCGGATGACAGCGTCTGTCTGTTCATCTGCCTTTATTCCGATCCATGCGTTCCTGAGTCCAGATTCAGAATCCAGTTCCTGTCCACCACTGAGTCCAGTTTGGGACTTTCCCAGTGCCTGCCAGTGACATGATTGTCAATCCTGGGAGCTTGATACTGGTTTTGTATATATTGTATATATTACTTTATTTTCTTTTTTGATATTATTATCTTTTATTTTTATTATATTATTAATAATATTTCATTAAAGTAGTTTAGTTTCTTTAAAATTCATAAGTCTCTCTCTCTTTCTTCCTCCTCTCACTGAAGGGAGAGGTGGGGGAGAGCATCTGTCATTTGTTTTAGTGGTCAGTCCAGCCCAAACCATGACAATGATTTTCTAGAACAGGGTAACGAACATCTGCCATAACATGCACCAAGAGTGGAAGAGGTGTTTTCCAGTACTGATGATAATCAAATTGTCTATCTATCTACTATACAGCTAGACACAGAGAATATCCTTTGATCCCAAATTTCACCGGTCTGCCTGTCGTAACTTCATCCTGAACACTAAAATTTTACCAGCAAAGGACTTAGTAATGTGTCTTATGTAATTTATGGAGTGACACCGAAATATATATTATAAAATAACAGAATCATAGATTGATTGAGGTTGGAAGGGACCTTTAAGGATCATCTAGTCTAACCCCCTCGCTGTGGGCAGGGACATTGCTCACAGCCCCATCCAACCTGACTTTGAACATTTCCAGTGATGGGGCATCCACAACTTCTCTGGGCAACCAGTTCCAGTGTCTCACCACCCTCATGATAAAAAATTTCTTCCTTATGTCCAATCTAAACATACCCTCTTTAGTTTAAAACCCTTGCCCTTTGTCCTGTCAATAGAGGCCTTGGTAAAACATTTTTCTCCATCTTTCTTAGAAGCCTCCTTTATATATTGAAAGGCTGCAATAAGGTCTCGTCAGAGCCTTCTCTTCTCCAGCTGAAACAATGCCGAATTTTTCACAAATAACATGAGATAGCCAGGTAATGGAGTGAGAAATGAAGGTGTGGATAAGGTGCAAAGATAAGAAGGCTGTTTCCAAAGGACTGTGCGTAAGTTAACTTGAGTCAAGAGCTGCTGTTTGTATTGATATTTGCTCTAAGGACAGTACCTGATTGTGTATCTTTGTGTCCCCTGTTCCCTCCAGCCTGTAGTCTGTCTGCCAGAGAAGCAAGAACTCCAGAGTAGAGTTAGAAAATAAACCAACATATAGTCGAAGCAGATAGCACAGAGGGCTTACACTTGAGTCTGAAGAGAAGTCGGAGCTACCACCTTAACTGAGATAAGTACTAAAAAATGCTGGAAATACAGCTAATGTCTGAACTTTAACTCACATGGAATCAAAGCTGCTTGGTAGGGTAAGGTTTCATCTTACGTGTTTCAGATGTCTACTTTATATTTTGAATTGTCTTAATCAGTTATACAAGAAGCCTAGGATGACGATGAGCTCTGATGTGGGCATCTTCCCTACATTTGCATCTGGTCAGGTGAATCCCATCTGATGTTCCTCTCCACTTGAAATCCTGTGTTGTTTTAAGAATAAGAAATTACCTTAAAACTCATTGATCTTTGGTAGAAACATGTCCTTTTAGCTTAATGGGTTAGCAGTTAATTAGTCACTTAGGAAGTGGAATATCTAGATATTCCCCTGTGCAATAACACAGTATGAGAAAATATTTCACCTGTCAGCCTAAAGGACATTCAAGGAGGGGGCACTTTTCTGCTGCTCTTATGCTGAAGCCTTTTCATTGTGGACCTAAAAGTGGACCTAAAAGGGCAGAAGAAAGTTCCTCTGGAGGTCATCAAGTCCAAGCTCCTGCTTAGAGCAGGCTCAGCTAAAGCAGGTTGCCTGGGACCATGTCCAGTTGGGTTTTGAAAATCTCCAATGACAGAGACTGTGCAACATCCCTGGCTAATTTGTTCTAGTTCTAGTATTTGACCACCAGTGATTTTTATTTTTTTTTCCTTATGTTTAAATAAAATTTTCTGTATTTCAGTTTGTGGCTATTCACTCTTGTCCTTTCACTGGATATCACTGAGAAGAATCTGTCACTGGCTTCTTTACTCCACCCTCCATTTATATTTAAAATATTTAAAATATTTATAAATATTTATAAATATATTAATAAAATAAATATATATAATATTTATCCATGTGTTTTATGCACAAGATAACCCCTAAACTTTTTCTTTTTCAGGCAAACCAATCCCACTTTTCTCAGCCTCTCTTCATATATCAAATGCTCCAGTCCCTTAACAATCTTCATACCTCTTTGCTGTATTTGCTTCAGTATGTCTATGTCTTTCTGGTACTACTGAGGCCAGAATTGGACCCAGTACCCTAGTTGCAGTCTCACCAGTGCTGAGTAGAGAGGGAAGATCCCCTCCCTCACCCTGCTGGAGATGATCTTCCTGATGCAGCCCAAAAGGTTGTCAGTGTTCTTTGCTGCAGAGGCACACTGTGGTTCATGCTCAACTTGCCCACCAGGACCCTCAGATCCTTTTCAGCCAATTATTTTCCCCCAGATGAAGAATTTTGCATTTCTCCTTGTTGAAACTCATGAGCTTCCTCTCCACCCATTTCTCCAGCTTGTCAAGATCCCTCTGAATGTTGTCTGAACTGTCTGGTGTATGAACTGGTTTTCCTAATTTTGTATCATCCACAAACTTGCTGAAGATGCACTCTGACTCATCATGCAGGTTGTTAATGGCGATGTTGAACAGTTATGAGCTCACTATCTTTTCAATCCACCTTACAGTCAACTTACCTAGTCTGTAATTCATCAGTTTGTCAATGAGCATGTTATGGAAAGTAGCATCAAAAACCTTAATAAGTTCAGATAAAAAGAATCACTACCCTACACCCATGCACCAAGTGAGTCATCTCATTGCAGAAAGCTATCAGGTGGTATCAGGTATCACATGACTTCCTCTTCATAAATCTGTGCAGACTACTCCCAAGAACTTTTTTGTCCTTCATGTGTCTTAAAATAGTATTCAGTACTAGTTCCCTCATCACCTTTGCAAGAACTGAGTTCATGATGACCAGCCCGTAATTCCCTGGATCTTCCTTCTTGCCTTTCTTGAAGGTAAGATTTTCTTCCAGAGCTGAGGAACCCCCCCCAGTCACCAGGACTTTTTTAAGATAGTTGAGAGTGGGCTTGCAAGTGACATCAGCCAACTCCCTCAGCACTCATGGATACATCCTGTCTGGCCCATGGACTTGTTTATGACCAGTTTGTTTAAATGTTACCTGACCTGAGCCTTCTTCTATCACGGCAAGCCTTCCTTGATCCAGACTTCCCCTCTGCTCTCAGGGCCTTGGACTCCTCAAATCTGGTCTTACCAGTAAAGACCAAGATGAAGAAGGTATTGAGTACTTTGCCATTTTCCATGTCCTTCACCGCCAGGGCCCCTGATTCATTCAGCAATGGGTCCAGATTTTTCCCAGCCCCCCTTTTGCTGCATGTGTACTTGTAGAAGCCCTTCTTGTTGCCCTTCACATCCCGCAACAGATTCAACTCCAGATGGGTTTTTGTTTTCCTAACCCATCCGTGCATGTTCAGATAGTGCCTCTATTTTCCTCCTGGGTCACCTGTCCCTGCCTTGACTTCCTTTATGCTTCCTTTTAAGCCTTTTGTTCCACATTCATCCATGCAGGTCCATTGTAATGGGTTTGCTTTTTGCCCTGTTCTGTGCTTTTAGGGTCCTAAACTCCACCATCACATGGTCACTGCAGTCTAGACCATCCCTAACCCTCATATTCCCAAAGAGTTCTTCCTTGTTTGTAAGTATAGGGTCCAGGAGATCACATGTCCCTCTTGGCTCGTTGGTCAAGTATTTTAGGAATTTTTTATCAATGCGCTGCAGGAAACTCTGGGTTTTCTTGTACCCTGCTGTATTGTCCCTCCAGCAGCTGTTGGGGCGCTTGAAGTTCCCTATGAGGACCAGGGCCTGCGAATGTAAGGCTTCTTCCAGTTGTGTAAAGAAGGCCTCAGTTATTTCTTCTTCCTGATCAAATGGTTTAGGCAGCCACCACAACATCACTCATCCTGGTCTGCTTGCTAATCCTAATTTATAAGTTCTCAGATGGTTTCTCACCCACACTCAGACAAAACTGAGGAGGAATGCCGCTCCCTCACATAAAAGGCTATTTGCTGCTTTCACTGTCACAGTCAGTCCTCCCTAAAAAGCCTGTATCCATCCATTGACACACTCCAGTCATGTGAACTATTCCACCATGTCTGTGATCTGAATAAGACCATAGCCCTTCAACTGCACAGGGACTTCTAATTCCACTTTTTTCTTCCCTATGCAGCATGCATCAGCATACAGGCAATTCATAGAAGCATCTAAACATGCTGATTTCCCAGAAACAGCATGGAAGTGTTCCCCACAATATTGTTCCATGGGTAATTCCTTACTTATGTGCATGTACTTGGAGTGACCCCACTTCAGCCTTGTTCTGTTGATTATGACGTTCTAGTCTGCTTTCACTTGGAAAGGTTGTCCAGTACACTGGAATCAACTGCCCCAGGGGTGGAAACACAGCCCCACCATTTGCCATGGACTGATTCAGACCACACTGGAATGGGGTGAAGCTCCCAAACATCTGCAGTACATTGACGACATGATCGTATGGGGCAACACAGCAGAAAAAGGTTTTGAGAAAGGGAATAAAATAGTTCAAACCTAGGTAAGGTCAAGGGACCCGCATAGGAGATCTGTTTTTTAGGAATAAAATGGCAAGATAGACCCCGTCAGATCCCAATGGATGTGATCAACAAAATTGCAACTATGTCTCCACCGACTAGTAAAAAGGAAACACAAGCTTTCTTAGGCGTTGTGGGGTTTTGGAGGTTGCATATCCCAGATTACAGTCTGACTGTAAGCCCTCTGTACCAGGAGACCAGGGAAAAGAATGATTTTAAATGGGACCCTGAGCAACGACAAGCCTTCAAACAAATTAAACAGGAAATAGTTCATGCAGTAGCCCTGGGGCCAGTCCGGGCAGGACAAGATGTTAAAAATGGGCTCTACACCGCAGCTGGGTAGAATGGCCCTACCTGGAGCCTCTGGCAGAAAGCACCAGGGGAGACTCAAAGTCGACCCCTTGGGTTTTGGAGTCGGGGATACAGAGGATCCAAAGCCCGCTATACTCCAACCCAAAAAGAGATATTGGCAGCATACGAGAGGCTTCAGGCTGCTTCAGAAGTGGTTGGTACTAAAGCACAGCTCGTCTTAGCACCTCAACTGCCGCTGCTGGGCTGGATGTCCAAAGAAAGGATCCCTGCCACACAGCACGCAACTGATGCTATGTGGAGTAAGTGGATTGAACTCATTACTCAGTGAACTTGAATTGGAAACCCCAGTTGCCCAGGAACACTGGAAGTGATCATGGAGTGGCCAGAAGGCAAAGATTTTGGAATATCACCAGAGGAGGTGGTAACGCGTGCGGAAGAGGCCCCACCCAATAATAAACTACCAGAAAAGGAGAAAAAAACATGCCCTGTTCACTGATGGCTCCTGCCGGATTGTGGGAACACATCAGAAGTGGAAGGCTGCTGTATGGAGACCCCCACGATGAGTGGCAGAAGCCACTGAAGGACAAAGTGAATGGAACCAGTTTGCAGAGGTGAAAGCCATCCAGCTGGCTTTAGACATTGCTGAACGAGAGAAATGGCCAGTACTTCACCTCTGTACTGATTCATGGATGGTGGCAAATGCTCTGTAGGGGTGGTCACAGCAGTGCAAGCACAGCAACTGGCAGCGCAGAGGTAAACACATCTGGGCTGCTGAACTGTGGCAAGATATTGCTGTCCGGATAAAGAATGTGGTTTTGAAAGAACATCATGTAGATGCCCACATACCCAAGAGTCGCACCTCTGAGGAACATCAAAACAACCAGCAGGTAGATCAGGCTGCTAAGGTTAAAGTGGCTCAGGTGGATCTAGACTGGCAAGATAACGGGGAATTCTTCATAGCTCGGTGGGCCCATGGTGCCTCAGGCCATCAGGGAAGAGATGCAACATATAGATGGGCTTGTGACCGAGGGGCAGACTTGACCATGGATATACTATTGCACAGGTTATCCACAAATGTGGAACGTGTGCTGCAATTAAGCAAGCCAAGCAAGCCTCTTTGGTATGGAGGACGGTGGCTAAAGTATAAATATGGGGAGGCCTGGCAGATTGATTCTATTAAACTCCCACAAACCTGCCAAGGAAAGCGCCATGTGCTCACAATGGTGGAAGCAACCACTGGGTGGCTGGAAACATACCCTGTGCCCCCTGCCACTGCCCAGAATGCAATGGGCTGCATCGGGTACACCAGGCACGAGCCCCAACTGCAGCATGCACCAGTCCAGCCCCACAAACCATCTCGCCTGCTCGGAGAGACTGTTCTCCCAGGTGGAGCCCACAGTCATGGACTAAATGAACTCCATGGGCATTTTATAGGGATGGCCCATAGACCATGGGAAGTAAATCTGTATGTGTATACATGTACATATAGATATAAGATGGGGAAAGTAGTGGTAATTAGTTGGGAACTGTAAGATCTGGGCATTGCATAGATGGTATGGAATAAGGGGTGGAAAATGTCTTGCTTCCGGCAGGGATGGGGTTAATTTCCCCAGGGATGCAGCAGGGGACACAAGTGTTCCATGCCATGTGAGCCATGCCAAGGCCACAGCAGGGAGATGGCTGGGGAGAGGGCAGGAAGTCGATGCTCGGATGGGGCGGGGACGGTCTGGCTCTGGTCAGTGAGTTATGGCAGCTTAAATGCGTTTGTATATTCTTTATTGGTGTATTGGTACTGTTTTTCTCTTTCCTTTCCTGTTCTGTTAAACTGCCTTTGTCTCAACCCACGAGCCTTGCCTTTTTCTTCTGATTTTCTCCACGGCTTTCAGGGTTTGAGCGAGCGGTCTCGTGGTTATTTGTTGCCGGCTGAGGCCAAACCACAACACTCCCCTCCCTCCTTCCTCCCTGTCTTCCTTCCTTCCCTATCTTCCTCTTTTCCTTCCTTCCTTCCCTTCTTCTAGCCCTCCCTCCCTTCCTTCGCCTCCACAATATCTCACACAACAGCTTGTGTTTTGCTTTGTAGCTTCTCCTGACTTAGCTGCCTACACACAGAGCCACAGAGACAACAAGGCTGGCTCCAGCAGGCAGGAGGACTGCTTTCGTCCCTCTGCCCACTGCGCAGGACGTGTCTCCAACCCCCTGGCCTCCCCGCCCCTGGTCTGCTCTGCTGCTTGCAGTTTCCCCTCCATGTTTTAGAGGCTGCAGTGTAAAAGAGAGTGCCACCCACCACCTTTTACCCAGACAGTCTGTGAAGAACATGGTTGGTGTGAACGTTGGAGTTAGGGAACAAAGACGGAGTTCTGTGGAAACTCCCTTTAGGGACTCTTTATGCCAGGGCGCATCCTCTCTCTGCCTGTCCCATAGCTGTGCCCAGGTCTGGGCTCCCCAGTACGAGAGAGACATG
>VZSZ01002502.1:212531-226546 GCA_013398815.1 Ibidorhyncha struthersii | reverse complement strand
CTCCTTCTTCCCTTGCCTGATTTCTTTCTCTTTGGGATCCAGACGTGGGGCAGAGCAACTTGCCTGGCCTCCCCTTCCCCACCAGCACACTGAGGGAGAGGGACTGAAGGCAGGTTACATTCCCATCTCTCTGCTTCCATCAAATTGCTGAAGCAGTGAAGCATTTCATAGAGTCACAGAATGGTCAAGGTTGGAATGGACCTCTGGAGATCATCTGGTCCAACCCCCCTGCCAAAGTAGGTTCACCTACAGCAGGTTGCACAAGATGGCATCCAGGTGGGTTTTGAATGTTTCCAGTGTGGGAGACTCCACAGTCTCTCTGGGCAGCCTGTTCCAGTGCTCTCCTGCCCTCAAAGGAAAGAAGTTCCTCCTCATGTTAAGATGGAACTTACTATGTTCAGGTTTGTGCCCATTACCTCTTGTTCTATCACTGGGCACCACTGAAAAAAAGACTGTTCCCATCCACTTGGCACCCTCCCTTTAAGTGTTTATAAGTATTGATAAGATCCCCCCCAATCTTCTTTTCTCTGGACTAAAAAGACCCAAGTCCCTCAGACTTTCCTCGTAAGAAAGATGCTCCAGTCCCCTAATCATTTTTGTAGCCCTTTGCTGGAGCCTCTCCAGCGGTTCCCTGTCCTTCTTGAACTGGGGAGCCCAGAACTGGACACAAAACTCCAGTTGCAGCCTCACCGGGACAGAGCAGAGGAGGAGAATGACTTCCCTTGACCTGCTGGCCACTCTCTTCTTGATGCACCCCAGGAGATCATTGGCCTTCTTGGCCACCAGGGCACATTGCTGGCTCATGGTCATCCTGTTGTCCACCAGGACTCCCAGGTCCCTTTCCACAGAGCTGCTTTCAGTCCCTAGCCTGTACTGATGCATGGGGTTTTTCCTCCCCAGGTGCAGGACCCTACACTTGTCATTGTTGAATTTCATTAGGTTCCTCTCCGCCTAACTCTCTAGCCTGTCCAAATTCCTCACATGTACTGCCAGCAGGGTTCTGAGGGTTTCAAGAATCCTCCTAAGAGTAGGTACCAGTCCCCAAGGAAAATTAGATCAGTTCCCTGCTCTTACTTGTGCTCCCATTTGTAGTCTCCTGATATTTCAGCGATTCTTGTCCATGGCACTTAATGGTGGTGTGCCACCTGGGGATATGATGGTACATTCTGGTGGTTTTATCATGAAGGACACAGCTAACATCACCCACTGCTATGCAGACTTTTTGCACGGCTGCAACACACCATTAATCCTAGAAACAGGTTCTGCAGCAGCAGGAATCAGAGGTCTGTGTGAGGTGTTTGGGGCACTAAGTGATGTATGGGGAGAGTTGGGAGTTTCTGAGCAGGACTCACAAAATCAGTTTATAATAGAAAACTCAGAAATGACTGAACTCTTTTAGTTAGTCCATGGACTGAAGACTCACCACATTTTTAGCTACCCTCAGTGTGTGGACAACAAACCCATCAGCATAGCAAAAGAGGGCAACCTCTTTAACCACCCTAAAATGGGGAGGATCCACATGTCTTTACTTCTTTGTAGACAAACACCAAACACAACTGGGTACCCCAAATGGAAAAATGTTTAGATCAGATGATAACAGTAGTTCATTTATAAACACACAAATCTAAGCTAAATAAAAAAAGTTTCCATTGAAATTTTCAGGTCAGCTGAAATAGTCCAAGAACATCAGAAACTCATGTAAAGTTTGGAGCTACTGAAGAAGACCTGCGGGTGGCTTATAAAGTTCAAGTTAAGATTTGACTAAACACTTAATATTTTCATTGTTTATCAGAAATGAGGCAAACCATTGAGGCTTTTGAGGTTCACTCATCGCGAAGGAAAGCTCTGCTAGCAGCCTTGTATCTCATAAAAAATCTATATTTAGGCCACAAGTCAAATGAAAACATTAAAAAATATAATTACAGCCTACAGTGTGTTCTTTAAATATATATATTTTCTCATTTAATTGACAGTGGTAATTATTGGTGGGGTATCATTTTAAAGAAAAACAACATAATGTTCTGTCAAGCTGAGTACCTTCACACAATGGAAGTTAACTTTGATTAGGCATGATAGCTGTGGTTGTCAGGAACTTGCCCTCTTGTTCAAGTTATGATTTAACATTTTCTGAACCTCCTACTAGAGTCAAAGTTAAATTTACAGTCTTGACATTTTCCACTGCCTTTAAATATCCCTGTGACTAGCTATTCAAACATTTTCCTAGTTGCATTGTTCCCTCCTGTTTCTGAAGTTAGAAATGATCTTCAAGTTTGGAGTTCTGAAATAAAGCAAGGAATAATTTGAAGGAAAAAGAAAAAGAAAATGTGTGATCATGACATGAAAATAACTTTTACAGTTCAGTGGGCTGATGTACTAAGAAATCTAAAATAGACCATTCTTGTCCCTAGTGACAAGTGATAGGATGAGAGGAAATGGGTTCAAGTTAAGTCAGGCGAGGTTTAGGTTGGATATTAGGAAAAATTTTTTCACTGAAAGGGTTATCCAACATTGGAATAGGCTGCCCAGGGAGGTGGTGGATTTGCCATCCCTGGAGGTGTTTAAAAAAGAATAGACGTGGTACTTGGGGATATGGTTTAGAAGTGTTTTTTGTCAGGTTAGGATGATGGTTGGACTCGATGATCTTAAAGGTCCCTTCCAACCTTAACAATTCTCTGATTCTCTGATTCTATGATTATCTGTAAGATGCTGAGCTCATTCCATGAAATTCTGGCAAACTTTTACTTCCTTAGATCCAGACAGCCAGAGGTGTGGAGCCGCATACTGGAGGACTGAATGTCAAGCAAAGTAGAAAATACAAGTCAGTAAATCTGAATTTTACAAGGAATTGTCAAAGTCAAGGTGTTATTCAATAAACGTAAAGTGTAATTGTGCTGTCATTAGGTATATGGTAAAATACACTGACATTAAAGCATGAGGGTTTGTTGGGACCAGTGGTAATGGAGCACGTGAAGACAGTTCTCATGCAGATGATCTATTTATCATATGGCAACAGCAGAGGACACAAAACTTCCCAGAAAACATGGTGATATACAGACAGCAGCCTTCAGACATAACATGTAATTGAAAGCTGCTGATGCAGCAGTAGTAGTGGTTACAGTCTTTGTTGTCCATGACTGCAAAGAGAACTGAAGCTGTAAAAAGCCATCATTACCAAGATGCTCTGAGAGGGAAGGGACTAATGCTACTGTTGCAAAAAGTGAAAACCTATTTTATGTGGATATCTTACCTTTCTTGGCACAACTTACTTCTGAATTGGAACTTCTTGTTACTTGTGTTACAGCATATTTGAATGTCAGTATCTTCTTGATGTCCAAAGAACTGAGCTGAAAATGTTGCAGCACATCAATGGCATTCACATACTTTGGATATGAATTACTTTCTTAAATACCATAACCTATTATTTTTAACCTTTATCTAATTTTAAGCTATTCTTTGAGATTACATCAATCTATTTTCTAAATAAAAAATAGTCTGGTTTTTGGCCTCAGATGAGCATACTATAGTTGTATAACTGACTAGTAGAAAAAAAGTACATTGGTTATATATGTTAGTTTAAAGTTGCTGTCTCCCAGGTTTGGGGAAGAAGATCAAGGGTCTTTAAATTGAAGTATTTTGTCATTAAAAATAGTTTGGGGCAATACAGTATTCTGACCTAAAAACTCCACAATGAAATGATTAAAAAAATCAATACCCATAAAACATAAGTGGAGTTTTCTATCAGGTCTAGCCCAGAACATTTTGTTCAGTCAGTGAGGATGGGGAAGTTTATGCATGTACAGATGTGCACATAAAAAATGTTAGGCAGATCTTCCATTTTGTCAGGCAAAGCCACAGGGAAAGTGAGAGGTGGTCATTCCCCTTAATTTACAAAGAACAAATCACTTCCATGAGTATGAAATCCTGCAGAGATTGCCATGTCTTGGTTTCTACGGCCACAGAGAGAAAAGCTGATGCAGAAATGATACCCTCCTCTTTTTATTTTACCTTTCTGCCATCATCAATCTGCTGAGACAAATTCCCTGTCTATGACTTTGGGTCACCTTTATGTGGCTGCAGTCCTCCTTCTCATCTAGCACAGCCGTAGCAGGAGCTGTCTTTCACTGACTTTCCCTCTGATAAAAACTAGATAAAGTTACTGTGATGTGAATCACGTCACTGGGGAAATTGCATCTGGAAATTGAGCCTCCTTGGAAGACCACTTGATTCTCCGCAGCTTTCCCACTACTACTTAGTGTAACTTGCATAAAGTGAATATTCATATTACCAACCATTTTTAAAAGAATAGCTAACATAACAAGGTGAAGAAGAAGTATAAAGGTAAAAAAACCATAACAATAAGCTATCTTTGGCTGGCATAATTTGATGTAAGATTATTAAGTCTACAAATTAATAATGTGATTTTGATTTATGCCATCTGGGTATCAAACACCCATGTCTTCTCTCTAATACTTATAATGTGCTTGGTAAACCTTATTTATAACTTTCAAACACTACTAAAATTGAGATGTTCCAGCAGTGTGTTCTTGTTGCTATGTGCTTAAAGATCTTAGAGATAGTAGTAGTGACTTGTAATGTATAAGTTACCATGGAGATGGCTTTCTTAATTAACAATGGATGAAATTGCTTCATAAAACATACATACTTTTAGCCTGTAGACTGCAGGTGCTTTCTCGCATCCATAGTGTATGAACCAGTGTTCATACTTAACAGCATGCATGTTTAGTGTATTATACCAGGCTGCGGGTGTATGCCTAAAGGTTCTTATTGTGGCAGCAGATGCCGATCTGCAGAGAATTAAATATGTTTTCCTGGACCAGAGCCTTCCACTCGGATATAGTAAACATTGGGTTGCAAACGTTACTTGCAGAGAGGCTACACACAGACTCCTCTAGGCATGAAAGCAATATTTCTGTGCTTGCACGGGACCACATGTAAGATAATAAACTCCCTCTCTCAGAAGAGTCACAGCCAGCACAGCCATCTCAGCATCTTCTGCACTACAGAAGAGAAATACCTGAAGCAGGTCAGTGTTTTTGGTCCATTAACTAAGGGGGAATGGCACTTAAGGGAAGAGCCAGCTTGCCTAACTGCTGTCTAAAGGGCCTGAAGACCTCCACGGTCATCCTGGAACTTGAATAGAAATCAAAACTCTTCAGCTAAGGACCCCTGTGGAGGCACAATGTAGTTCTGGTTCTCCTGTCTACTTCTTATTCCAGTTTAATTCCTGCCCCTGCATGCTCTGAGGACAGACACGGTGCTAGTGAGTCTGCCACGGCACTTAGTGCGGGAGGGAAACATTATCCAGAATGATTTTTAGGAAATTTGTAAAGTTCTGGTGAGGATGGATGATGCTATCCCCGAAGTAAGAGTCTCCCCTGCTGAGAAGTATCCTGGTCTAGAGAACTAGGATGATTATATTCTGATGTCTGCAACCCAGCGTCTCTCACTCTGCGTTTTTGTCCCCAGATTTCAATAAGACAGTAGGGAGTGACTCAGTTCCCACATACATCCAAGTAAAAAATTATAGTTGAAACTTCTTTTAAGTCGTTTGTCAAAGACATCACAAAGGCAGGGTTTGGACGGAGATTATAGCACTACTCAATCCTCTGGACAAACATTGAGAAAGAGTGATAGAATTCCCTGTGTAAATAGTGACAAAGAAGTCAAATATTTTGAGATACAGCTGGGGGAAGAAAA
Source organism: Ibidorhyncha struthersii (assembly GCA_013398815.1). Classification (NCBI taxonomy): domain Eukaryota; kingdom Metazoa; phylum Chordata; class Aves; order Charadriiformes; family Charadriidae; genus Ibidorhyncha; species Ibidorhyncha struthersii. The sequence goes on along the minus strand of VZSZ01002502.1, from coordinate 220,828 downwards.
GTGTGTTAAGCGGTATTACATGGGAAATTCTAGTTTGTTTTTTTTTTGTTTTGGTTAATAGACCAGATGCAGAATGCTTGATTCATTTTCACTGTCATTTGAAACAGAGGGGCTGCAAAAGGACAGGCAGATAACAGATGAAATATAAGGATGTTAAGTACACTATTCTCACTTTAGCATAACTTTATTACTTACACTACAGCTGAAAGTAATATTTAACATTTAAATAGCCTTTATCACCTGTAGACTTCCAAGTGCTTTTCTATACACATGATTTGATAGGTTTTTTGAAGGTGTCAAAGATTGATTTCTTCTGGATCCCTGACCACAGTTTCATGCATTATGCTATTGACAGACTGATAAATTAATCCAATGTATGTGCCTTGTGCAAAACACAAGGGAAAACTTTTTCATATCACATATCTTTTCCTCGTTCAACCACACAATGAATCTTCTCTCTGTTTTTGTTTCTTTGCTCCAACTCCATCCACTTTGTCCAAAAATGTCTTATTTTTATTAAATAAGACATGCTTTAAAAGGCTTTTCCTAGAAGTCATACATGATCTATTTATCTGGAACATTGTTTCATAGTGTACATGGAGTTGCATTCAAAGTATGGATTGAGGAAAGCCCCTTTGCAAGCTTTATTAATCTTAAATAAATGGATATTTTCTCAATTTTGAAAAGGTAAAGTAGAATTTTGAGAATATAATAAGATTTCAATGATCTTTGTAATGATAGACACAGCAAGAATTTCTGTCTTTTTTCTACCAAGATATATGGTATCTTCAAATATTTAAATTACTTATCAGCTCTGAAAGTTGTAACTCTCATAATGCAGATAGAGGGAGTTGCTTAGTCCTGTAGTATAGTATATGAACACATTTACATTATCATTTCTATCACTGACCACTCTCACTTCCCCCCAGAACTGTTTCCTCTCCTCTGTAGTTCTGCTAAGATCTGCTTTAACCATCCTGCTTTGGTGACACCAGCAGTAGGACAACTCCTTTAGTGGCTTATGGACACCTCAGTTCCAGATGGTAATAACCTCCCAAGCAGAAGCATTTGCAGAAGAGAGCTAAAGATGGAAAACTAGTCTGATGCAGTCCATATGGCACCCCTCAAAACCCCTCAAAGTTTGGACTCCCCAGCAATACCCAGACAAGTGATCTAAAGGGATTAGAATCATACTTTCTCCTTGAATCAGTTTGGCAGGTGGTGGTGGTGGTATTATTTTATTGTTATTTTGGTAGAAGATAGAGTCTATGGAAAGACATTTTCATTGCAACTCTATATCTAATAATCTATATATTATAACTTTTGATAATATTATATTTACTGGCCAGTGACATAAGGCTTTCCATACTTTCATTTCAAAGCCTATATTCTCTTCCTTATAATTTTGCCAAACTTGGACCAAAGAGACTTCTTGGCTTAAATTTATGTATGTATTGCAGACGACTGTTGCAGAATCCAACTGATATCATTGTAAGGATACTGCCCGTTGTCTTGGGGAGGTCACAGGGATCTGGGGGACAGGGGTATTCCTAAGCAGTGGCAGAAAACAAATGTCATTCCTATCTTCAAGAAGGGCAAGAAGTAAGATCAAGGAAACTGCAGGCTGGTCAGCTTCATCTCAATTTCTGGAAAGGTGATGGAGAAAATCCTCCTGGAAGCCTTTTCCAAGCATATTAAGCAGAACAAGATGAATAGTAATAGTCAGAATGGATTTTCAAAGGAGAGATTATGTCTGACCAAGCCAATAACCTTCTATGATGAGGTGACTGGTGAGATGGATGAAGACCAGTAGATGGTGTTTATCTTGGCTTAAGCAAGGCTTTCAACACTGTCTTCCATAACATCCTCATAGACAAACTGATTAAGTATGAGCTATATAAGGACAGTGAGATGGATTAGAAAGCTGGCTGAACAACTGTGCCCAAAGTTTTGTGATAAGTGGCACAAAGTCCAGCCAGATATCGGTCATTAACGGTGTATGCCAGGGGATGATACTGGGATCAATACTTTTTAACATCTTCATGAACAACCTGGATGATGGGACAGACTGTACGCCCAATAAGTTTACAGATGATACAAAACTGGGAAAAGTAGTTGATACACCAGATGGAAGTGCTGCCATTCAGAGCATCCTCAACAGACTGGAGAAACGGACCAACAGGAACCTCATGAAGTTCAACACAGGGAAATGCTAACTCCTGCCTCTGTGGAGGAATAACCCCAGGTCAAGTATAGGCTGGTGGCTGACTGGCTGGGAGGCAGCTTGGCGAAGAGGACCAGGAGGTCCTGTATGACACCAAATTTACCATAATGCAGCAATGAGCCCTTGAGTAAAGAAGGCCCTAGATGATCCTGTTTTAAGAAGGGATTTGGAGTAGATGACTTCCAGAAGTTCCTTCACACATCAGCAGTTCTGTGACTGTGAAGATGGGAATGCTGTCTTGTCTAAGAGAGGAGCTTACAGAGGACTTCCCAATACACAAAGGTGAAGATGAACATTCACAGGGTAGCTGAAAGTGGGCAGAACAACTGAAACATGAGACACACTGTATTCTTACTTCAGGCTGTAATACTGCCTACACAGTACTGCTTACTGATGTGAACGCAAAGTGCTTATAGTCTGAATTTTGCTTTCTGTCTTTCTCAGGGGAATACTAACTTTCCGTTCCACTTTCCCTTGCTGCAGCCACACAGCAAAGTTGACGCACCTGATACTTTTACCATCTGCACAGTAAAATCACTCAGATTTCTTTGATGGGAACTGTGTAGCCTTGTACACATTAGAGATGTCTCAGATTTCCCAATGTCCTTTCATCACGATACAGTTTAATATTTCTCCCCAAAATAGCCTGCTTACTATATTTCTTCCTGCAAATGTGGTTTCATTAATTCTTATAACCTTGTCCTGATGTACTGCTAAAAACAAACACTTCTTGAATTATTTTAAGCTGAAAACATATTGGCCTCTAATGTTCTAATCAAATTAAACACAAGACCAAGTTAAGCAGTGATTGAATCAGCTGATCCTGCTATTTATGTAGCCAGATTAAATTTTGAATAGCTACTCAGGCAGGTATCCTCTAGCCATGGGTGAGTACTTCTGTTAAAAACTCTGAAAAAAGCATTTACTGCTGTCTCTTTTCATGATTTTATTGTGAGTAGTCATTTAGGATATAAAATAATTATTATTTCTACAGCTGTTGGAATCAGGTGATTACTAGAGAACCTCATCTTTCTTAAAGAATATGAAGAAGTAATCTGCTAACTTCCGTTTCCGAAAAAAACCCAGACAGTGTGAACATCTGCAGAATATCTATCTGGTCAGTGAAAGGAAGAAAAAAAAGGAAGAAAAGTGAACATTTAATATTCTTAAGCTTCACGTTTTTAGAAAAATAACTTCATGATTTTGGAGGCTTTATTTTCTTACAAAACAAGCACAAGATTAACAAAGTTCAGTTCCAAGAAACCAGTAAATGAAAAAAAAGAATTTGAAATGAGATATTGAGAAACCAATTAGGTCATTTCTTTATGGATTTTTTCTTTCTACAAATCGAGATTGATTGAATTGAGATAGAATTGCAGGGAGGCATACTGAACAATGCTGCAGATAGAGCACAGCATAAAGTACACAGTGTGCACTCTGCTTCCTGATATGCTTGCATTACCTCTATGGACAGATAAATTAAGCAGTGATTTTTCTTTTCCAGATCCGATTTTTTACATCACTCTGGTCTTCCGTGTAGACCGGTACACTTGCTCTTTAATAAAATTGTTCTTCATTATGGTATAGACAAAATAAAAGAAACAGGACTATAATTAATTTTCAGGTGATTTCATGTATTAGAAATATTTAGATTGCATATCATAAAGGACCTCTTTACTGGATGCAGACATTTTTGGTAGTTCATTCCATGAGGATATATTTGGTCTATACATTAATGTAATACTATAAAAACACTATATAATGTAATACCACTATGATACAATAACACTAATAGTGCAATACAAATTACTGTAATAGTATAAATTCTTGTAAATTTTCAACAGAATACATGTAATTCTAATGTTTAAAAAGTCAGCTGGATTATATGAGAATCTGCACATGCACAAGTATCAGACTGTAATAGTAAACAGACTGTAAGAGTAAACTCCCCTTTCACCAGTGTTTATTTGCTCTTTTTTTTTTTTTTTGAATGTTCAACATCTCATGAACATTACTGTAGACTTTTCACATGCTGGTAAAACTAAAGCCTTTAGACATATTCCTATAACAATTTGAAAATCTGCAGGAAATCTCTATCTTAAGAACTCAGAAAGATGTCTTCTAAAAAAAAAAAAAGTGCTATCATTTCTAGCCTTAGAGCCTTTAGGCGTTCCCTGTCTGCAGACACTCTGTGCTTTGAATTTGTTCCTGATATTAACCTCTCATTCTATAAACATCTCTTGTCTTAAAAGAAGAAAAGTAGAATTTCCATATAAATCCAGGAGCTCCACTGTCAAAACAGTCTTAGTCTTTACTTTGAAATACCTTTATGGAAAAAAATCTTTTCTACAAGAACCTAAAGCCAGCAGGCCTGAAGGAAAATTAAAATTTCAATGGTAGCAAAGTGGCAAATTGGGAAGATTACTGAAAATGCTCATCTTAATCTAGTTGCAAACTCTATGTTCTTTCACAATAAACAATCACGGTTTGGGAACCAAATCAAGAAAGTGTTATGAAAATTGACAATGAGGCACTTAGGGAAATATATTTTCCTTTTGCAGTAAAGTAAATTAGTATTCTGAGATCAAGAAATAAACCTAATTATTGAAATAGGAGGCATACAGAATGTCTCATGAGAGAATACTGTTCTTTAAATACAGCTGCATTGAGCTGACATAAAGAAGCAGCTTGTGGATAGGATTAAACTCCTAACTGTAGACACCTACACTTTGGATAGGTTTGTGAGCTTGGTATCTTGGCTCCCATCACTGGTGCCCAGGCACTTCCGTCACTGTAGACATCTTTCATCTGCGACACTCTAGAACATCTAGGACATCTGCACATGTGACTCAGGACCTAGAGGAGTCCTATGCCTTGCTAGAACTGCATCTGAGCACCAGGGAGATACTGGAGGGTATTTTAAATGATGCTACATGTCTATGAATATGCAGCTGAACCAAACTGTTTAAATTGTATCACTCTCTGAAGTCCATTGAATTTATGGAGCAGACCTCCTTTGGCTATGATGGGAAAACAGATCTCCAGACCATAAGCAGACAACAACACTTAGACTGTGTCTCATAATGTGTCTAAGAATTTAGAGTTGAATGTTGCCCTTAACAGACACTATATTGATATGATTTATTTGCAAGTGCATTGACCAGGTGGCAGAGGCAGTCCTCATGAACTTTCCTATGAAAACCAGTTCTCATTGTCCTCTCTCTGATTATGGGAAACCTTGAGTGAATCAGTAAGAACTTATTATGGTTATTACCTGTCATGGTTTAACCCCAGTCGGCAGCCAAAACCAAGCAGCTGCCCACTCACTTCCTTACCAATGGGATGGGCAAGAGAATCATGGAATCATAGAATGGTTTAGGTTGGAAGGAACCTTAAAGATCATCTAGTTCCAACCCCCCTGCCATGGGCAGGAACACCTTCCACTAGACCTGGTTGCTCAAAGCCAAAAAATCCCTCATGTGTTGAGATAAAGACAGTTTAATAGATAAAGTAAAAGCTGCACACACAAGTAAAGCAAAGAAAGGAATTAATTCACTGATTCCCATCAGATGGCAGGCAGCCATCTCCAGGAAAGCAGGGCTCCATGATGACCAATGGTTACTTGGGAAGACAAACACCATCACTCAGAGCATCCCCTGCTTCTCTTCTTCTTCCCCAGCTTTATATGCTGAGCATGACATCACATGGTATGGAATATCCCTTTGGTGAGTTGGGGTCACCTCTCCCGGCTGCATCCCCTCCCAACATCTTGTGCCCTCAGCCTATTTGCTGACAGGGCAGTGTGAGGAGCAGGAAAGGCCTTGAGAGCTTAGCAACAACTAAAAACACCACTGCACTATCAAAAATATTTCTCACCCCAAATCCAAAACATAGCACTACACCAGCTGCTAATAAAAAAGTTAACTCTATCCCAACTGAAACCGTGACATTACCACAAACAGGAATTAATTTTTTATATGTGTTTTAGATGCAGGCTTTTACACAATTATTTCATTGAGGAAACAAATAAAAGTTTATTGATAGAACCGAATTAATTTTTTTTACCGTGTTGCTGTCCCAAACAACAAAAGAAGACTCATTAATGAGCATATGCCTTGTTTGTTTTGGAACTGTGACGTTAGTATTTTTTTAATGTGTGCATATGTACATACATATGTATAGGTCTATATATACACATGACAGTGAGCTTGGATTTGGACACAGTTTTATATGTTATTGAAAAACTCATTTTTTCATCAAAGAGTATTACCAGCAAAATATTTTTGTCCATTTCCAACTAAAACTTTTAATGTTTCATTAAGTAATATTTTCACTGGTTTCTCTTTGAATAATACCCTTCTGACCCTGTGTTTACTGATAGCAGCAGCTGTGAGGTTGTGCAGAAAAAGTGATAGATCTCATTTATTTAAATAAACTACTGTGAATGTTTGGGGATTATTCTGACTTTGGCAATTATTTGAAATCCAGGAATAGTAGTACTAGTTAGGTTTAGCTAATTAATCTTCCTGTCTTCCATTAGTCACAACTCATTTTACATCTAAACGAGCATCCAGATCTCTTCCTTAGTTCAGTGGACCAGAGTGTTGCCCTTTGGGCGGGAGGAGCAGATGCAGAGCATCGGCTGTGTAGCGTATAGCAGTGTAACAAGCTCCAGGCTGTGACTGTTGGTGGTACTAGAGCTGTGCTGAAGAACCGGGCGAGGTGGCCTGTCTGTAATGGGAATACCTTTGAAATGTACTTATTATGGGAAATCACCCAAGAGCGGGGGGACTAAGAAAGAGAGGCTTAATCCCATTGATAAAGTGTCATCAAATCCCATTCTCTCAAGGATTTAAAGAGATAATCCTGGACAACCCCACTGAAGACTTTTTCACCACCCGGTGATAACACTACCAGAAACTCCTTCCAACGCTGTGATACTGCAATTGTGTGTCAGTTTAGCTGCTTGCCTGTTTAAATTTATGGAAAGCTGTCTGTAAAAAGCACAACATTCCCCCACCCTCTGAATATATAACAGATGAAAAAGTACACTTGAGGGTATACATACTAGAAAGACTAAACTGTTCAATTTGACACATTTAGCTTGTTGGCAATGTGCTTTGTTTAAATTAAAAATAACGCTTTGCTAAAGATGATGAAGCAGACTGCTGCATTGAAAGAAAGTATTAATCATAATTATTGTAGTGATTTGCTCTTTATTAGCATTTTGCATTAGTAGCCTCAGGCCCAAATCGAGATCACTGCTCCATTTGGGTTAGACCAATGTGTATTAAAATATTAATGAATTAAAATACACAACATTTCCTATGCACCAACACGTAATAGAACTGTCCCCTCCAGAGAAGCTGCCTCTGCTGTTTTGGTTTGGACTGTAAGGTTGCTGGTAAAGGGCTGGTTTTCATTCTGCTTGTATAGCAGAGGAAGGCTCGATGGACATTAACAAGGCCAGAGCGTTCCCAGTGCTGCCATTCCTGGGGTTCTGGTTTCACTGGTGGGAGAGGGCTGTGCCTTTGCACAGTTGTCTGCGGCACCAACACAGCTGCAGCCACGCGTGTGTGTGCGTGCGAGAGGCCAATGCCTCTGGGGAGGGTAAGAACCTTTAGAACAGGGTGGGAGAGAAGAGCCAGTCTCAGTATATTCACATGGGCGAACAGTGTAACAGGAAAAGGTATATAATGCGTTTTTTTTCCCATGCCTGTATTACACATTAATTATTCTTCAACATTGGCTACCCCTGCTGTATTTTTCAGGAAATCCATGACCTGATCCTCAGGGGACTAGTTTTGCGTTTACTTCTGGTGGTTATAAATTAGCATAAATCCTGCTGATTCACTGATTTTACTCCTGACAGGGGCTCAGAGTCGCACCTGAGGTTTGTTAACGGGCGTCTCTTCATTTCCTTTACTGTATTTAAGTAGTTTTTAATGACTTTTACAAAAGACTTCATCCCAGCTCTGATAATGCAGCTATATGGCTCAGCTCCACAGCTGTGGTGGCAAATCAGCACTACTTGTGAGGGATGTGTTCTTGGGGGGGGGGGGGGGGGGCGGGG
>VZSZ01002502.1:130844-202672 GCA_013398815.1 Ibidorhyncha struthersii | reverse complement strand
AGTACCCTACATTTACCCTTGTTGAATTTCATTAAGTTCCTCTCTGCCCAACTCTCCAGCCTATCCAGGTCACGCTGTAAAGCAGCACAGCCTTCTGGCGTATCAGCCACTCCTCCCAGTTTAGTGTCATCAGCAAACTTGCTGATGGTACACTCTATCCCTTCGTCCAGATCATCGATGAATATATTGAACAGGACTGGACCCAGTACTGACCCTTGAGGGACACCACTTGTTACTGACCTCCAACTAGACTCTGCACCACTAACCACAACCCTCTGAGCTCTATCTGTTAGCCAGTTCTCAATCCACCCCTCCACCCCACTGTCCATCCATCTATCCCACACTTCCTAAGCTTGCCAGTGAGGATGATGTGGGAGACAGTGTCGAAAGCCTTGCCAAAGTCAAGGTAGACAACATCCACTGCCGTCCCCTCATCCACCCATCTAGTGATCTCATCATAGAACGTTATCAGATTAGTCAGACACGACTTCCCCTTAGTGAATCCATGTTGACTACTTCTGACAACCTTCTTTTAGTGTTGACAACCTTCTTTTAGTGTTGAACATACTTGCAAGAAATAGCTGGATCTAATTAGCTGCCTTTAGATATGTGTGGTGGGTGTGACTATAGTGAACTGGTCCCTTTGGGTTCATTTTATAGTCAAATATAGAGGGGAAAAAACAATCAAACCAACAAACAAAAACAAACAAAAACATTTGAGGCCATCATCCTGATGTAGGTGTTTATAATAAACCAAAGGAACTGCTCCCTAGCATTGCCTACTTCTATCAACTACAGAAGGAACAGAAAATGACTCAGATGAAGATTAAAATTAGGTTTGATGAATGTCATCTTCAGTTTTACAAGGAATTTTCATTTGGGAATGCACAGATTTTTCATTTCAATTAAAAAAACAGAATTAGCTTCTTTAAAAGAATTTACATTCCACAAAATTGTTTTGAATTTGTCTCCTCCTTCCTATTTTGAAACTAAATAAGAGTTTGAATTTTTTGTCTTCTAAAAGCTGCATTTCCCTTAGTACTGTTAATTATGGTTTCATTCTCATACAACATCCCCCTCTTGCTAATTTTATCAGTCTGCATCTTGACTGGTGTTTCCTGGGGTTCCCCACTTAGACTGTGGTGGAGATCTGGCATACTTGACTGGGCTAGAGGATGTTACAGCCCTGGGCTCTGTGCAAGGGGCCAGTGAGGACTATCCATCACCTCAAACCAAAAGAATAAAAATGAAAATTTAAAGTCTGTAGTGCTTCAGTGAACTGAACTGTAAAACTTTAGGGTTGTACTGAATCAATAATACATTCCATTTGTCCTTACAAAAAAAATAATCCTAAAATACAATGTAGTAGTACACAATGTTGGTTTCTTACATTTATTTGAGGAATATCAGTTCATGAGTTTCTGTTTTAAATAGAATGAGTCGTCAATTTTGTGTTTTATTTTGTGACAGACGCTTTTTTGTTCTATTCATAGAAGACATTATTTTTCAGCCACAATTTTGATAAGAAGCAGCCCCTCAGCATGAGTGATCTAAAATTATATTTGAAAATAAAGGGTTTTTAATTATTATTATGATCTGAGAATTAATTTTAAACTGTACTTCACAGGGTTTTTTTTATACAGGGAAAGGTGGCTTTTTATACCAATAAGGAGGGGCTTACCAACCAGGAGGGGCTTATCAACAGCGAGGGCCCAGTGAAGTTATGGATACCTTATCCCTGGAGGTGTTCAAGGCCAGGCTGGATGAGGCTTTGAGCAACCTGGTCTAGCGGAAGGTGTCCCTGTCCATAGCAGGGGGGTTGGAACTCAGTGATCTTCAGGGTCCCTTCCAACCTAAACCCTTCTATGATTCTATGAAATAATTTTGTTTTTCTGAACAATTTTTCTGCACAATAAGGAACATTAATGCCCTCCTCAATCCTTGCCTATCACAATGGTCTTGTGAAATAATTCATTTCATAATTGGCTTTATGATATTAAATTTGAGCCTACTCCTCACATTTAAAATACATTCCAGAACCTCAGTGCACTAATAAATAGAAACATTTTCCTATTTCCTACCCTAATTTTATTTCTGGATCACACAGTTCTACTGATGAGGGGTTTAGAGGTTTTTCCGCTGTGTCCACAGACCCCTGTGTATCTGTGAACTATTTTGAAAGAGACTGGAAGGTGAGTTGGAGAAAAGCCTGTTTATATTCCTTGTACAGAATAACATAGATATGATTTTTTTCAAGCCATCAAGAGCTCCAAAAGAAATGTTAGATATCTGCAAGCTGGAAAAGGTTGAAAAACGTTGGATCAGCTCAAAAATAATTCTGATTGTCTAGTACTTACATCACAAATACATTCATAAGTGATAGTTATAAGCCCTTTGGGAATTAATGTGTTTTAATTTTTTTTCTTTTGTTGCAAAACAGGACGTCCAAATCCCCAATCTATTTGTCTTTTTTGGACTATTCGTATGAATTAATCTTTCTGGAGCCTAAGGATGTGTCTATTCTGATGAATAAAAGAAAGAAAATGAGCAGCCCCTGTCCCTGATGCCAGGTAGAACTGATCTGCTCATGTCCACACTGTGCCAGGGCCAACGCCTCCCTGGCAGGCTGGCTACATCCACAGGCACACCCCAGACCTTGACATCTTCAGGCCCAGCTAGTGCCCCTAAGATTTAAAATTACTGGCATGCCTGGCAGTAGTGATAGTGGGGATAAATTCAAAGTGCCTGTGTCATGGATAGAAATATTTGACACAGTTATGATTTAGCAGCAATTCAAAATTTATTAATGATTTGAGGTAGACCATGAGGTTGAATTTTAGCAGCACTTAGTCATTACCTGGTTTAAAGGGTTAGAAAGTGATTTAATGAGATAACTGAACAGCAACATAATTACAGATTTGAAGATGGCAACAATCACACTAACTTAGTATAAAGTATCCCAAATCAATACATATACATATGAACAAAAGCACAGATAGCATCCTGGGGTGCATCAAAAGGAGTGTGGCCAGCAGGTCGAGGGAGGTCATCCTCCCCCTCTACTCTGCCCTGGTGAGGCCGCATCTGGAATACTGCGTCCAGTTCTGGGCTCCCAGTTCAAGAAAGACAGGGATCTGCTGGAGAGGGTCCAGCAAAGGGCTACAAAGATGATTAGGGGATTGGAACATCTTTCATATGAGGAGAGGCTGAGGGATTTGGGTCTCTTTAGTCTAGAGAAAAGAAGATTGAGGGGGGATCTTGTTAATGCTTTCAAATACTTGAAGGGAGGATGCCAGGGGGATGGGAGCAGTCTTTTTTCAGTGGTGCCCATTGATAGGACGAGGGGTAATGGGCACAAACTTGAACATAGGAAGTTCCATCTTAACATGAGGAGGAACTTCTTTACTTTGAGGGTGGTGGAGCACTGGAACAGGCTGCCCAGAGAGGTTGTGGAGTCTCCCACTCTGGAGACATTCAAAACCCGCCTGGACGCTGTCCTGTGCAACCTGTTGTAGGTGACCCTGCTCTGGCGGGGGGGTTGGACTAGATGATCTCCAGAGGTCCCTTCAAACCCTGACTATTCTGTGATTCTGTGATATCAAATTAATGCATATATGTATAAACAAAGCATATAAGTGTGTGCGTGCGCGCACACACACACTGGTCTATAACCGTTGAGATCAAGGATGTCTTAATATTGCACAACTCTAAGGAGCCGGTGGGTACACCTTCTAACTCCTACATGTGCACGGACAAATGGAAGAACATCTACATCCATAAAGCTCATGTATATTTATCATAAACATATAAGTGGAGAAGTGGATAAAAGAGAGACTAGTGTATAGTTAAAATTTCATGTTTCTCGAGTTAGAGTAAATACCCACAATACATCAGCATTCCTCAACAGGTAATAATTAAGGCTTGATAATCGAGGTTTTGCCTGAGCGGCATCCCAACTCAGGGGCAACACTGGCCACAGCCCACTGTGATCCAGAAGAGCTCAAAGGGTCCTTACTAGAATCGCTACTTACAGGATCCGAGATAATTGACTTGACTTTTGTCAGGTACTTTTCCACTCTGGCCCAGCACAGACGATGGAGTATTTTGGTACTTTCCATTAGTTATGCAAGCCCAGGACTTGCTAGGACTTGTGGTCCTGGTACCCCCCCTCTGTGGCCAAGCTCCATATGTTGTCAGGAGTGATCAGTTATAGTTGTTATCTTCAAATGGTAGGAACCATGGGAACCAAGCACAGTAGGGGGTTGCCATAGTGTTCTAGTCCGTTACTCCCCACCTTCAAACAGTAGGAGCTATGGGAACCAGATACGCTAAGGGGTTACCATAGTGTTCTAGTCCGTTGCTCTCTACCCTTTCTTTCTTTCACGTTAGACCACTCTGTATCATTCTGGTCATTGTATTATCATGTGGCCCAGGTGGGGAGGAAATCGTGCCAAGTACCGAGAGGCCTAAAGGATGCAGGGGGAGGAAAACTGCACCACCACAGCCTGAAATAATGCAACAATTACATTGCAGTTTGCTAGGGAAAAGTTTTTATATCATGAAAATGAGAATATGGCTTCTATGCCCTGGTGCACGCCATATGTAGGAGTACTCAAAGGTACAAGACTGGTTTGGTAGTGTCAGACTAGAGAGAATTGTGTCAGACAGACCTTGTGTGGTTGTATTTATGCTGCCTTATTTACACAGAACCTGGCTGACATTGTCCCCTGAATGGGAATCAACCTGTCTTGTGGAAATCTTGCTGGAGTGGTCCAGGACAGATCCAGACAGTGAGCTCAGACTTAAGCAGTGTGAAGAATGAAGTCTTGCACTTAAACTTTTTCCTGACTGGGTTATAGCTGGCAGTGTTGATTTTTACTGAATGACTAGGGTATGCAATATTCCAGATGAGATCTTGTCTGTGATTGTTGATTCATTTCTAGTACAGTTTGGAAAAAATATAATGTTACTGGTATGGTCAAGGCTTTCTCTTTACGATGACTTTGTCATGGTGGTGGCTTGCCATCATCCTCCAACTGAAGAAAAAATTAATATTCCTTTCTTCGTCTTTCTATCTCATATTCCAGACAGATTAGAATTATCCCTATATGCAGAAGTATCTTAGTCATAGTTACACTCTAAAACTACTAACACTCACACAGTTATTCTAGGGCCTGTGTTATGTTTTCTGCTCCTCAAATGGACTTGGGATATAGGGAATTAAAAAGATTTTTGGGCCTTTCATTGCTTCACTAAACCATATGTGTGGATGTTTGGTGAGATAAAGCTCACACTGGAAACCTTCCCATTATGGTCAGATTTGCAAAGTACCAATTAAAAGTTGCCAAGCAAATGCTGACAGGTTTTCACTGGGAATAAACAAAGTATTGTGTAATCGCATCACTGAGCGGGGCATATTTAATAGGAATATTAGGATGCTAAGCCAAAAAAGAGAAAAGAATTTACAATTTCAGCAGACGGCTGCAGCTGTTTAAGGGTCATACATGGAGCTAACTGCTTTGAATTTGCTGAAATAGATTAAATGTAATTCTGTTCCAGTAAAGTTTTGCAAAGTTCAACTGATGGGTTTCCAGTTTATGGCTGAAATGTATTTCATTAATACTGTAAAACAGGCCTGATCATAACTACACACCCTTTGAACTCCATTTACATTCAATGAAAGGTTCCCCCAGAAAAAGACTCATTCATTGGGATTCTGCATCTCAGTCTGGAGGTGCCTGTTTCTCTCAACTGATCATAGAGGTAGCCTACAATAACTAACCTCAGATCTGTCTAAATTGAGATAAATCAAGAAATAGATGCATGGCCATATGCGCTAAATGATTATATTTCACCATTTTTCTATATCATCATTCCTTTCCTCTGTAAAATACATTCTCATCTTTTGATATGTTAACGCTTCCAAATTAACTGTCATCAACAGTCTTCATTAATATAATCACTTTTTGTCTGCCGAAGGTATTACTTATTTTTCCGTACTAAAAAAAACCCTATTAAATAATGTTGGTCCCAAGATGTTTTTTTTAAGTAGCTCCACTCATAATATCAATCCAGGCTTCTGTTTCTTTGACCTGCTAAACCCATTGTGTCTTCTCTTTGATACCCATTTCCAAATTCTTGCCCATCTTCCTTTGCTTAACTAATCGTTTTCTCAATGACAACAGCTCCGTTGATTTTATCTTATTTTCCATTTTTTCAATGTATGTGAATTTTTCTTGCAAAATGTGTTCTAAAACCTTGCACATAGTTGAGGTCATGCTATTCTCTGATGGTGTAGCACATTACAAGTACTACTAAAAGCTTTGCTAATGTTTTTCTAAAATCCTGTGTTTGTTCTTAGAAAATTTGAAAGCAGAGGTTAGATCTCTGAGGTTTTTTTTTACATCTCAGCCATATTCTATTTCCAGAACCTGTCTTTATTCCTCTGCTCAACATCATTGTCCTTACTGATAAAAATTCAGATAGTTTTGAGACTTTAGGTTAAGTTTATAAATAATTTTAACTACATAAAGAAAATTGCCTCTCTGGGCATCCTGTTCCAGCATTTGACGACCTTCACCATAAAAAAAGTTTTTTTTATTATGTTTGAAAGGTATTTATTGTATTCCAGTTTGCACCCATTGCATCTTTTGTATTCACTGGACACCACTGAGAAGACTCTGCCTCCATCTTCTTCACTACCCCCATCAGGTATTTACACACATTGACCCAATCCTTCTGAGCCTTCCCTTCCCCAGGCTGAACAGTCCCAGCTCTCTCAGCCTCTCCTCATATAACGGATGCTCTTAATCACCTTTGTGGCCCTTTGCTGAACTTGCTCCAGTAAGTCCATGTCCCTCTTGTACTGGGCAGCCCGACACTGGACACGGCACTCCAGATGTGTCTCACCAGGACTGAGCAGAAGAGAAGGATCACCTCCCTCGACCTGCTGGCAACACTGTGTCTAATGCAGCTCAGGATATTGTCAGCCTTCTTTGCTTGTGAGGGCACATTTCTGGCTCACGTTTAACTTGGCATCCATCAGGACCCCCAGGTCCTTCCCTGCCAAGCTGCTTTCCAGCCATTCAGACCAAACCTGGTCCTGGTACCTTACCTGGGGTTATTCTTCCCCACGTGCAGGACTTTGCATTTCCCTGTGTTGAATTTCATGAGGCTCCTGTTGGCCCATTTCTCCAGCCTGTTGAGGTCTCTTCGAATGGCAGCACAGCCATATGGTGTGTCAGACACTGCCTCCATTTTTGTAACATCTGCAAACGTGTTGCAGTTGAACAGAATTGGCCCTGGTATTGAACACTGGCACACACTACTAGTGACTGGCCTCCAGCTGGACCTTGATGTGGCTTATCACAACCCTCTGAGGCTGTCACTTGAGACAATTTTCAGTCTACCTCACTGCCCGCTTATCTAGTCTATATTTCATCTGTTTGTTCATGAGGATTTTATGGGAGACAGTGTCAAAATCTTAAATCATCATAAACACCATCAGCATCATCTGCTGAGGTGGTCATCTCTTTGCAGAAGGCTACCAGGCTGTTCAGGTATGATTTCCTCTTTGTAAATCTGTGTTGACTGCTCTCAGTCAGGTTATTTTCTTTAATACGATTGGAAATGTATTTTGTGATGATTTGCTTTCTCATTTTCCCAGGGATTGAGGTGAGGCTAACTGGCCTGTAGTTTCCCTGCTCCTTATTTGCTTTTTTCCATTGCCCAAGAATCTTTTGTGGTTGCCATGATCTTTCCAAGATAATTGACAGGGACCTTGCAATGACATTTTCCAGCTCCATCAGCACTCATGGGTGCTCAGGCCCCATGAATTTGTGTATGTTCAATTTCCTTATGTATTCCCCAATCTGATCCTCCTATACTAAGGGTGACTCTTCCTTGCTCCAGACTTTCTCATGGATTTCTTTTCCATGTTCGTTGTCACCACGTTCCGTGCCCTGTTCAGCAGCAGGCTGATAGTCCTGATCTTCCTTTTGCTGTTGATGTACCTGTTGAAGCCTTGTCAGATACAGCTCCAAATGGGTTTTGGCTTTCCTAATCACAGCCTTGCACACTTAGATAGTATCTCTATACTCTTTCTGAGTTATCTGATCCTGCTTCCACTTCTCATATGCTTCCTTTTTTTTTGCATTTAAATATAGTCAATATACGCCAGACTCAATCCAGGTTCATCCATGCAAGAGTTCTGTCACCTTAACTTGATTTCCCACACATTGGAATGGACCGTTCACAAGCTTGGAGAAAATGACCCTTGCAAATCAACCATCTCTCCTGGACCTCTCTTTTGCCTTGTTTCTTTCTTTCAGAGTCACAAATGTCACAGCCTCTCTGGGTCCAAGACTTCCCTCAGTCTTCACATTCCTGACCAGTTCATCGTTTGTTATAATTCTGAGATCCGATAAAGCACCTCCCTTCATCAGCTTCTCGATCACCTGTGACAGGAACTCCAGAAACCTCCTGGATTGCTTGAGTGCTGCTGTGTTGTCCCTCCTGCAGATACTTGGATGGTTT
The DNA here is from genome assembly GCA_013398815.1 of Ibidorhyncha struthersii. NCBI lineage: Eukaryota > Metazoa > Chordata > Aves > Charadriiformes > Charadriidae > Ibidorhyncha > Ibidorhyncha struthersii. The sequence goes on along the minus strand of VZSZ01002502.1, from coordinate 194,137 downwards.
AAGTTCCCCATGAGGGTCGGGACTTATGAATGTGAGGCTTCTTCCAGTTGTCTGAAGAAAGCCTCATCTATTTCTTCCTCGTCAGGCAGTCACCCAATACAACATCTGAGTAATGCCATGATCTGCCTTCTAAACCTGTCCCATCAGCTCTCAGATGGCTCATCATCCACATCGAGGCAGAGCTCCAGGCATTCTGGTTGCCCGCTTGCATAAAGGGCAACTCACCTTCCCAGGCTGTCCTTCCGAAAGACCCTCTATACCTCCATTGCAACACCTGAGCTGTGTGAGCTCTCCCACCATGTCTCCATGATCCAAATGAGATTGCAGCCCTGTAATTGGACACTGACCTCTGATCTCTCCTGTTTGCTTCCCAGGCTGTGAGTATTTGGGTACAGGCAGCTCAAAGATACACCCACTTGTGCTTACTTCCCAGAAAGGTTATGAGAGCTTCCCCATCATGATGTCCTCTCACTACTTCCTATTTGTGCTCATACACTTGAGGTGGCCTCCCTTCAGCCCTATTTTGTTGATTGCAAGGTCTCTCTTGTCCACAGCTGGATCTTAACTAGTCTAATTCCAGCTTCCAGACACTATTAGTCCCCTTTGTGTCCATAAAGTCTTTTCTCCACAGAAGTACTATTGAATATAAGAAGCTTCTTTTTCAATAGCAGAACCTTATCCAAATTTGAACTAAATGTTGTTAACATATTAACTATGACAGTCATCAGTCTGAAATTCTTCTTTCAAAATTGGGGAGAGATCTTATGCATTCCATTAGACAATTGTCTAATGGACAAACCAAATTGTCTAAAGTACAACCCAAGTTGTACTTCACCACAGCTGCTCATTAACATATAATGGTGGTCCTTTTGCTGGGGGTTATTAAAAGCAGTATCAGCCATATGTGCTTACATTTAAAAAAAAAAATGCTGTGCTTCTTCTGGTTTTGAACTCATTCCTAAGTGCATCATTAGCATTCAGAAGGAATTATAACAAGATAATGACTGGAAAATAACCTTTCTAATGATTGCTGTTAAATTTTAAAAAATGATACACAGGCAATAAAGACTTTAAAAACCTCCTTCGTTGTACATCTTGGTGAATGCATATATACATATAGGCCTCTTTAGGAAAGATCTTCTTAGGAATGTGTGCTTTACCTGGCGAGGAACAAAGCTCATTACCGCTAGAGTAATCAATAACCCCTGCTAATGTGTTCAGCTGGCGACATAGACCAGATCAATAAAACCTGCCACATGCTTTTGTTTTAGGAAATGAAACCTTTTAGTTCTTAATTAAGGGAGAGACCTCACATCCTTAATGATGTTTGCAATGACTGTTGCCACAGAGGACAAGGAGAACCGAGTCTGAGGTTTGCTCTAAAAGACTTTGACAAAATAATAAGAGACTTGAGCCAAAACTGATCTAAATTTGTTTAATTTATTTTAATGCAGGAAGACCAGGGAAAAAATTGTTCAAGAAGAAGAGGAAATATTCTGATGAATTACTGTGCCTATCAGAGGAAATAACACTTCCATTAGTACAACATGTGTGTCTGCAATCTGGCAACAAAGGATACGGAATCCATCCATGCAGGAGTGCTTTGTGTGGTACTGATTGTGGGTCTTTAAGACATGGCCACTGTAAAATGTAAGTTATCATTTTTAGTTTCATCTCTGTTGTTATTATTCTTCTGACTTCTGTATAATTCTATGGACTAGTGCATTTTCTACAAGGCAGTTAAACTACAGGAAAGCACATGTGGAGTGGAGAGCAGGAGCAAACTAACAATAATGACTACACTGAAAATGGCTCAGCTATGCACAGCTAATAAAAAGATAAACATATGAGAGGGAATGAATTACTTTAAATGTTTAATAAAATATCTGATTTGCATAATACATGAAAGATGCAAACAGGCTTGGACACATGGGTCTTGATGATGGTATTACTGTATTTTCCAGTGCTGGTATGTTGGAAAACAACTCAAATCAGAGGCTTATATAACTGCAACTAACCCTTTAATTCCCAATATAATTTCTATGATGGATTTGCTGCAATGAATTCTTAAAGATTCAAATGTGGTGTAAGGGCAGCATATCTACGGGTTCAGATTTGCAAAGCATTAAACCTTCACAGAAAGTGAGGAACAGTGCATCTTCCTAAGAAGGTGTGGGGATATGGAAGGGAACATAGGACTCAAAAGAATTACTGTGCATTTGCATAGTAACCTAACAATGCCAAAGCTTCCATTATCAGTAATCCTACAAATGCAAATCTATATCCCTAATTTTACTCACATGAATGATCATTTGCAGGACCAAGCTCAAAGATCATCATTATTAACTGAGAAATAAAAGGCTCTAAAAGCATAATGATTGACTCCCCTTTCATTTGCACAGTACAAGCCACCACTAAGTGTGCTGAAAGCAGTAGTATTATATTAGTCTGAAACCAAGAAATTAAATTTGCGCTAGGTGTGTATACAGGGAACAATGTGATGTGGATCAAGATAAGTAAAGAGGTAAAGAAATTATATTTCATGCATAAAAAAGGTATAAAATGTGCAGTTTCTCAAAGTATTACATTGCAGTGCTTTGAGAACAACACTTGCATTTTGAAATGCAAAATCTGACATGTATAAGACCTGAACTTTGTATAGCAGACAACTGGGATATATTTTGTTTTGTTCTGTGGTGGGTTTTGGGGTGTGGATTTTGGGGGGTTCAAGTTGGGGATTTTTTGGTTGTTTTTGTTTTGGGTTGAGTTTTTTTTGCTTGTTTTTTTTTTTTCTGGTGGCTATAGTGTTGGAGTATTTCTGGCTGAATAAAGACAAATAACTAAGCTAGTATTTTAGCTTTTCAAACAACATTTTTTTCAGTGATGAAACATAAGTTTCAATTTCTTTCAATTTGGCATTCCTTTTTAAGCTTAAAAAATATGAAACAAAGCACTGCAACTAAAATTTGAATTTTATGATTCCATATGTTTTAAGCACTTAATTTATTCACCAAACCATCTTCTAAAGACCTACTTGTACCTATCACTAAAAGAAGCACCGTGGATAATATCATAACATTTCTTACCTATCTCTAGCCAGCTTCAAATATAGACATTTAAAGCTGATTCAGTAGCTTAAATGTAGGCATTGGCTGCCTTTCAGTTCCCCTACAATATCTGAGACATCAAAATATAGCTTGCATCTGACAGAAGACCAAGGGTAAACCTCCTGCCTTTTGTGGTTGGATACCACATGGTATGTCTATACTAGATGTCTATGTGTAGGCAAATGAGTTGTTTCCCAAGCCAAAACTAATTTCCTTTATAGCCAGCAGAGCAATGGAGGTGAAATGAGCTGACCTCTAGAGACGCTTCTTAAAGATGTCTATGTTAGGTTGAAAAGAAACGTCGGGAAGGGCTGCTCCCTCTCTGATAGCAAAATAAGGTTCTTGATGCTTCACTGCTCTGCAGAGTGAAAAGGCAAAAGTGTAAGACTACCCGATCTGCTTCTCTTGTAACAACCAGTGCAACTAAGAAAGGGTGACAGGTGATAGTTGTAAATGACTCTCTTCTGAGATGTATGGAGGCACCCATTTGCCGGCCTGATGCCCTCTGTAGGGAGGTGTGCTGCTTGCCCAGGGCTCGTATCAGGGATGTAACTGAGAGACTACCAAACCTTGTGCAGTCCTTAGACTATTATCCACTGCTGCTGTTCCACACAGGCACCAGTGATGCAACTGGGAGCAGCCTGAAAACTAAGAAGAAAGATTATAAAGCCCTGGGAGCAGTGGTCAGGGATTCGGGAGCACAGGCAGTTTTTTCATCAGTCCTCCTGGTCAAAGGGCGGGGGGCGTAACAGGACCAGATGAATCTGGCAAATCAATAGCTGCTTACTGGCTTCTTAGATCATGGGACTCATTTTGAGGCTTCTTAGATCATGGGACTCATTTTGAGAAGCCTGGTATACTGGGGCTGAATAGGGTCCACCTGTCAGAAAAAGGAAATAATCTCTTTGGTCAGAGGCTTGCCAACCTTGTGAAGAGGGCCGTAAACTAGAGTTGCCAGGGGAGGGGAACCAGAATCCGTGCCACTCCTACCACTACGATGCCAGTAGTAGAGGCCCACAACCTGGAGATGGGTTGCAAGTCAGCAGGAGAGCACCTGGAGTGCAGCTTGAAGGAAGAAGAGCCACTCCAGCCAGGGAGCTAGATTCATCAGGGGCCCAACTTAAATGCCTCTATGCAAACTTACATTGCATGGATAACAAATAAGAGGAGTTAGAGATGTGCGCACACCTGCAAGGCTATGATCTATTTGGCATCACGGAGATGTGGTGGGATGTCTCCTATGATTGGAGTGTTGAAATGGATGGATACAAGCTCCACAGTCTCATGGTTCCTGGAATGCATCCATGATAACTTTCTTCTCCAAGTGATAGAGGAAACAACAAGGAGAGATGCCATGATGGACCTTGTTCTCACCAACAGGGAGGGGCTGGTGGGGAATGTCACACTCAAGGGCAGCCTTGGCTGCAGTGACCATGAGATGGTGGAGTTTGAGATCCTTAGGGCGGCGAGGAGGGCACAGAGTAAGCTGGATACTCTGGACTTCAGGAGAGCAGACTTTAGCCTCTTCAGGGATCTGGTTGCTGGAGTGCAGTGGGATAAAGCCCTGGAAGGAAGAAGGGCCCAAGAAAGCTGGCTAGTATTCAGGGACCACCTTCACCAAGCTCAGAAGTGATGCATACTGACAAAGAGGAAGCCAGGCAAAAATGTTAGGAGGCCTGCATGGATGAATAAGGAGCTCCTGGACAATCTCAAACAGAAAAAGGAAGCCTACAGAGGGTGTAAACAAGGACAGGTAGCCTGTGAGGAATACAGAGAAACTGTCTGAGCAGCCAGGGATCAGGTTAGGAAAGCTGAAGCCCAGATAGAAGCAAATTTGGCCAGGGGCATCAGGGGTAACAAGAAAGCCTTCTGTAGGTGTATCAGAGAGAAAAAGAACACTAGGGAGAATGTAGGCCCACTAAGGAAGGAAATAGGAGACCTGGTCACCCAGGACATGGAGAAGGCTGAGATACTCAATGACTTCTTTGCCTCAGTCTTCACTGGGGAGGGCTCTAACCACACTGCCCAAGAAAGCAAAGGCAGGGACTGGAAGAATGAGGTACCGCCCACTGTAGAAGACTAGGTTCAAGACCAGCTAAGGAACCTGAAAGTGCATAAGTCCATGGGAACTGATGAGATACATCCATGGGTCCTGAGGGAACTGGCAGATGAAGTTGCCAAGCCACTATCCATCATATTTGAGAAGTCATGGCAGGCTGGTGAAGTTCCCACTAACTGGAAAAGGGGAAAGATAGCTTCCATTTTTTAAAAGGGTTAAAAAAAAGACCTGGGGAACTACAGGGCCAGTCAGTCTCACCTCTATGCCCAGTAAGATCATGGAACAGATCCTCCTGGAAATTCTACTAAGGCACGTGGAAAATAAGGAGGTGATTGGTGACAGGCAACATAGCTTCACCCAGTGCAAACTGTGCCTGACAAATTTGGTGGCCTTTTATGATGACATTACAGCACTGGTGGATAAGGGAAGAGCATCAGGCGCCATCTACCTGGACTTGTGCAAAGCATTTGACACCATTCTGCATGACATCCTGGTCTCTAAATTGGAGAGACATGGATTTGACTGGTGGACCACTCAGTGGATAGGGACCTGGCTGGACAGTCACACTCAAGGGGTTGCGGTTAATGGCTCCACGTCCAAGTGGAAAGCAGTGACAAGTGGTGTTCCTCAGGGGTCGGTACTGGGACTGGTGCTGTTTAACATCTTTGTTGGTGACATGGATGTTGGGATGGAGTGTAGCCTCAGCAAGTTTGCTGACAACACAAAGCTGTGTGGAGTGGTCGACGCGCTGGAGGGGAGGGATGCCATCCAGAGGGACCTGGACAGGCTGGAGAGATGGGCCTGTTCAAGCCTCATGAAGTCCAACCAGGCCAAGTGCAAGATCCTGCACGTGGGCTGGGGCAATCCCAAGCACAAATAGAGGCTGGGAAGAGAATGGATTGAGACCAGCCTTGAGGAGAAGGACTTGGAGGTGCTGGTTGATGAGAAGCTCAACATGAGCCAGCTATGTGCGATCGCAGCGCAGAAAGCCAGCCGCATCCTGGACTACATCAAAAGAAGCATGGCCAGCAGGTCAAGGGAGGTGATTCTTCCCCTCTATTCCGCTCTTGTGAGACCCAATTGGAATATTGCATCCAGCTCTGGAGCCCTCAAGACAAGAAGGACATGGACCTGTTGGAGCAGGTCCAGAGGAGGACCACAAAGTTGATGAGAGGGCTGGAGCACCTCTCCTATGAAGACAGGCTGAGACAGTTAGGGTTGTTCAGCCTGGAGATGAGAAGACTGGGGAGATCTTATAGCAGCTNCTTCCAGTACCTGAAGGGAACCTACAAGAATGCTGGAGAGGAACTTTTATCAAGGGCATGTAGTGATAGGATGAGGGGTAATGGCTTCAAAGTGGAAGAGGGGAGATTTAGAATAGGAATCAGGAAAAAAAATTCTCTATGAGGGTGGTGAGGTACTGGAATAAGTTACCCAGGGAAGTCATGGAGGCCCCATCCCTGGAAGTGTTCAAGGCCAGGCTGGATGGGGCTTTAAGCAACTGGTCTAGTGGGAGTTGTCCCTGCCCATGGCAGGTGGGGTGGAACCAGATGATCTTTAAGGTCCCTTCCAACCTAAACCATTCTATGATTCCATGATTCTATGATTTGCCTAGGTCATATGCTTAACTCTTAAAAAAAAAAAAAAAAAACAAAACAGTTCTACGTCCTATGCAAGTAACAGCATCTCTGCATGCTTTAATAATATATTCTGTCTGAAGCTACTGTGGACCTTGCTGTTAAGTTGAATGATAGCAAGGGTGGACATTTTGTTCATATGAATTAAGGTACAACAATACAGTAATTATTCTCCCACACTTTCTATTTTTGAACAAGATATTTCAAGACTCAAGTTTTGCATGCTTCCAAATATCTTTAGATGCTAATATAATACACCACTGACAAATAGAAAACAGCCTATTTTAGAAGATTATGCTCTATAAAATACAAGCTAACTTTCTGAGAAAATGAAGAGGTGAAAAATAACTCTAAGAGACTATATTTCAACCAGATGAGGAAACTTAGTAAAGAAATATGATCAAAGCAATGTAATATATGCCTGCCAGAAATAATAGGTACATATTAAAATTTCCACTTTTAACTTTGGGTATGGTTGTTTAAAGGTTTGCATATATCCATAGCTGTTGAACATTTTTCTTTATACAGCTTCCATGAAACAACTTGTAACTCAATGGAATACAGAAAAAAGAGTTGAGGAGAAGAGAGGGTGCCAGTGAGACTTTCAGGATTAACAGGTCTGTGTTGAATATTTAATTAGCCAGCAATAACAACAGATAATTATGAAATCAGGCAAAGTTTTATTATACATCACTTTATAATTCATGTGGGTGTGCCATAAAATTACAAGCATTTGTACTTTTAAAAAACTAGCCGTGTGTTTAATGCAAATGTAATCACGCTAATGTGATTCACATTCTTTAAAGTGCACATTGGGAGAGTGGGTAATAATGAGAGGCTTTGTAAATAAAATCACTGGGAGATACTAGATGTAGCACTACTAAAACATGTTATTTACTGCAAAATTTGGAGGAGAGAAAAAATGACCTATAAACAACTCTTACATTTGCCTTTTTTAATTCTGAGGTATTTTAGGATTGCATTTTTCTTTTATTGTTCCTTCATCTGTTAGTGCTCCTTGTAGAAACACTAGCCTAGTCAGAGCTCTTCTCCACCTTGCAGAGGCCTTGGATATGTAAATCCAAGAGAAGGTCTGAGTGAACAGAGGGTGTGAAGACATGTTCATAACATTTCACTTAATTCAGCTGCTTAAGTGGAAGGAGACTATCTCCTCTGAACTGCTTCTGGCAGGAGCTCTGGTAACTCCAGGGAGAACTTTAGCCTGTGTGGACAAAGTTACATAACACAGTTATATATGCAGTTGTAATACATGGAAACTGGAAGGTGATTAGCTGTCTAAGGTTAGTTGTTACATTAACGTCTAAACCCAGGTTGCCAGTGGCTTCTAGGGTGCCACAGAGTTTTCAAAATATTCATGTCGGATGGCAAATATGATCTTCTGGTGAGTGGCAGCTGGAGGGAATGGGGAATACCCTAGACCTTCTAAAATGGCACAAACCACCTGCTTTTAGACCACTAAAACCCACCATGGGTACTTATGTTCAGGTGAATTGAATAGCTTTCCATTCCCCACTAACAACATTGAATAGAACTAGATGAAGTATAATATCTGGTGCATTCCTAGGCCTAAATGTTGGTGTCTTAATCTCGAATGGATTCCTAACATCAATTCCTAAAGTCAAGGGATATGACTGTAATGAGACCAACAGCCTGACAGCCTGCATCAGACAGGCAGAGTGCTGCCAGCAGGTCGACAGAAGTAACCTTTCCCTCTGTGCAGTCCTGGTGAGACACATCTGGAGTGCCGTGTCCAGTGTCGGGCTGCCCAGTACAAGAGGGACATGGACTTACTGGAGCAAGTTCAGCAAAGGGCCACAAAGGTGATTATGGGCTTGGAACATTTGTTATATGAGGAGAGGCTGAGAGAGCTGGGACTGTTCAGCCTGGGGAAGGGAAGGCTGAGAAGGATTGGGTCAATGTGTGTAAATACCTGATGGGGGTAGTGAAGAAGATGGAGGCAGAGTCTTCTCAGTGGTGTCCAGTGAATACAAAAGATGCAATGGGTGCAAACTGGAATACAATAAATTCCTTTCAAACATAACAAAAAACCTTTTTTTTTTTATGGTGAAGGTCGTCAAATGCTGGAACAGGATGCCCAGAGAGGCTGAGGAATCTCCTTCCTCGGAGATTTACAAAACGCAACTGACATGACTCTGGGCAGCCTGCTGCAGGTGACCCTGTTCTGATCAGGGTGTTGGACTTGATCTCTGGAGCTACCTTCCCACCTCAGCTGTTCTGTGATTCTGTCCTGCTGATAAGTGCAAGGAAGGAAGAGCTTTTGAAGGAAGAGTTACTTAGAAATGCCTCTGTCAGAAAAGTCCGGTTTCTAATATCTGTAAATACAACAATGCAGGCAACTAAACTGGAGTTTCTAGATTCATGCTCACATGCATCCAGTATCTAAAAATACCTACATTGCAAACACAGAAGAATGTAATACTGTAGCTCATCTTGCAACCTGAAAAGCAAAGCAAGGTGTCACTGTGTAGAGCCTTTTCTCTCTCCAATGTACCATTACATTAGAAACGTGATTAATGTCTCATAAACGTATGTTGGTCAGAACATGGGGTCTAGCTAGAAGTTTTATACAGATTCCTAGATCTCTGCTCATAAGCAAAATATATGGTTGTTATCAGGAATTGGTTTTTGAAGGATATGCTCACTGGTAAATAACTTGACTCTTCATATGACTCCTGGTTCTTGGCATCCAGATCATTCACACAAGTATATAATTCCTTGATTTTATTTTTAAACATTCCCAATACTTACCTTCAAAATGGTATCAGGGAATGGTTCACACCAGGGTTCTTGCCAGAAGTCAGTAGAAATGAGACTTTACTGGTTTTGCTGCTTTATAATGCCTGTAGTCCTTCAACATTACTTCAATGCAAATGCTCTCATACACTACCACTCCTCATAAAAACATAAGAATACTATATTTACTCAGATCAAAGATTCATGCAATTCAGCAGTCTCTGTTCAACAGCAATAGAAAGCTGCAGAGTAATTATGGGTAAAGGATGTATGATACCTTCCCCTAATAATTTCGCATTATATCATACATATCCAAAATTATTACCAAGTACTCCATTACTTAAGCACAACATGTTCTAAATCTAGAAAATACTTTATAAACAAAAAGTGATAAATAAATATTTTCTCTTAGTACCTGCGAAAGTACCTGTTGTAGGTGACCCTGCTCTGGCAGGGGGGTTGGACTAGATGATCTTCAGAGGTCCCTTCCAACCCTGACTATTCAGTGATTCTGTGATTCTGTGAAAGCAAATGATACAACAAAATTCACCTGCAGAAAAAGGCTTCGGTGTAGTTTCAGTTTTGCTTTGCTAAATCTTTGCTTAAATACTTTCACTAACTTGTTCCTGTGCAAATATAATCTTGCAGCAGTGACTGAACTACATACACATTTTCAGTTCTTTGTGATGTTGAACTTAGTTCTAACAAGTTTTGCTTCACAGAGGAGTATGTGGGCGAGGCAGTGAGATTTAAGATGGTAGTATAACCTTTTCCACCTGAAGACTCTCCTCAGACTCCCATGGAAATATTTTAGCTTCAATCCCATGGCACTTAAGATTACGTTGTAAATAACTGAATGATGAGAAAAAGAAGTTAATTTTATGGCTGCTTCCCCAACTTCAATTTCAGTTCTAAAAGTGTAAATTATATTTGCAAACTGATACCTTGTTTTTCAACTTAGGACAGAGCCATTCATTTCATGAAGAGTGGTTGGTATTTTTTCTCTATGATATTGTAATCAAAACTCTTTCTAAGGCAAGACCTTCCAACATTAGGCTTAGAAAGACTTTTTTTAATTTTTATAGCTGACTCATAAACCCTGAAAAATGAATCTTATAATGGAAATGCTGACATAACATTAACCATAGCAGCAAGAACAGCACCACAGTAATTTATTTACATGTTGCTTTTCAATTACTTTGCATGCTATTGTTATCATTTTTATGGCAAGTATTATTTTTCAACAAGTTTCTGATTTGCAATTTTATACTGCAATATTTACAGTTGGCTGGGGTCTTCTTACAAATTAATTACACTGTTCAAGGAAATTGCTTAGGCCTAGAAAACGGACACAATTTATTATTGTTTCTAAAGGGAAAACTTAATGTCTTCACTACAGTATGGGCCCAGTCCTATTGCAGTTGTCTCTGTAGTGGTAAGCATAATAAGACAAATAATAATGTAATAATAATTCTTACAAATCATCGGCAGACATCTGTTCCAGTCAGAAAAGATTGCTGGCCTAATTCTCTTTTCAATTCCAAAGATTTAATATTGGTACAACTCCAATTTCTGTGAATTTATTATAGTTTGTACCACTTAAAAGAGCTAAACCTATCTCCTTTCTAATGGAATGAACTAAAATCTGAAGGAATATATATAAACCACAGAATTAAAGCTCAAGATTTATCGGGAAGGAGAGGACAAGGACTTTATTCATAACAGAATTATAGGAAGGATAATTACACTATCTTAGGTGTCTGTAAACTATTAACGCAGAAGTAGAAGAAAGTACTTCAAGTCTTAATTCATGATCAAAATGATGACTTAACTGTCCACACAGAGACTTTGTGGGATATGCTGCACCTCTGACACAGATATAGAAGAATACAATTTGTTCAAGGAGACAAGCAAGGAAAAAAGGCAGGAAATGTGCTTTATTTCAAAGACATAAATATTAGTTTAGATGCTACATGAGACTAGACTGACTGAAAATCTGTGACTAATGTTAAAAGGGAAAAAGAAAAGGGAGTTGCTATGGCTGAGGATTACTCTAAGCCACCAAATACGTACAATGAGTAAAACCCAGGAGAGAAGTCTTTTTGTAACTAATAGAAGAATGAGCAAAGTGTCATAACTGGTAATAAGGGGAATATTTAGATATCAAGAGGCCTGTTGGGAGCAGGGAAAAGAGAAATGAATTGTTCAGGAAGATTTTGGAATCAAGTAAGAAGTCATTTAAAGAGAAGGTGGAGACATACACGAGACAGGCAAGCTCTTCTGTACTGATTCTATTAAAATGGGAAGAAGTTGCTGAAATCAAGGTGAGAGTGACAACATTATGATATGATCCTTAACAAAAAACTGGATAGAGAACAACAAAGTAAGAGCAAGCAACTCTAAGAAAAAAAAATCCCTCAGAACTGGTAAGGAAGGAAAGTATATATACATACATAAAAAAAGAGTGCAGAAGAGCTGATAGCTTTTAAAAGAAATACGTGCAAATTATTCCATTTCAGATGGCAGCTAAGGCAAGCAACAATAGATTAACTAAATCAAGTTGTCTTTGCTGTCCTTAAATTCAACAGGAAAGTTCACAAAATGCTAATATGACTAAATACTGAGAAGTAGTATTAAGGGAAGCATTTGCATGGGACTGTAGGGCTTGATGAGAAAAGAGATACAACTATGGAAAGATTTCTGAAAAAACACCTCTCTGTAAGTATATTAACAGTAAGAGGAAGGAAGGTGTTAGTTTGCTAGTGACTGGAGAGGAATTTTGTGTGATAACAATTGTGTTCGCGGCCTTGTTTGTACCACTTCCAGGAAGATGCGACCTACATCCCGAATATGACCATGGACTTGGATTAGCTTAGATTTCCACGTGCTCCATTGTGTTCCATTTTACTTCAGTTGTAAGGTGAAATCAAAGAAGGACTTCTCCAATGAAATGCAAGAAATATGAACTGTGAAGTCTATTTATTACAGAGTGCTACCCCATAAGTCTCAGGTGCCAACATTACCACTCATTACATTAATTATTTCAGACTTTATCCACTAAAAACTAACACAGAAATCTTATAGTGAAAAAGAAATAGTGGCATACTTGCTACACTCTTGCGTCAAGTATATCAAGGTAAAAATATTCTGATTTATAGCACTGAAGGAGTATGAGGGAGAACTTGTTTTTTTCTTGGTTAGTTGGTTTCTTTCCCCCGATTCATCTTACCTGATGCTTCACGACGTTACAGAAAATGTCAAAATATCCCTCTTCAGTTTTGAGATCTTCTTACTCTATATTATTAGTGCTATCTGTCCTATAGTAACATTCGGAAGTTAAAGAAATTACAGTATAAGTAGATAAGACAGCAAAGAGTGCAAAAAAGGCTTGCAACATTCCTCTGAAGTACATATTTTTTACTGATACTGCCTATCCACACTGACTGTCTACTGCAACTGTGCCAGGGGATGAATAAAGCAAGCACAGAAGAAATAGTCATCTTGACATGCAGGGGAGTGTTTCAGAGACTTAGTAGCACCAATCCATAATTATCTATGCAGAGGGAAGATAGTATATATTACATGCATAAACTTGTAATTATATTTCATCAGGCATTTCCAGGCACTGCCTGATAAGGGGTGTATCTGGACACATCAATCTAGTGAGGTTAGAAGAAACCAATCTCTCTACTATGCTTGTATTATCTTAAAAGCTCAATGATTGTTTCTCCTCTTTGCTCACCTCATTGATATGTAGTTTTGTAAATAGTGTACTGCTGTCGACTCCCTGGATGCATGCTAACCTCTGCCTGCTTTATTTAGTTGAAATATAGCTCACCTTCTGCAGTGAGATCCTACTTTACATACCTTCTTTTTGACAATGCGGGCATTCCAAGGGGACATCTCTAAGATTGTCTGAGTAGCTAGACTGTATTTCCTAAGCAGCCAGAAGTGCTGCCAGGAGGGTTTTAGATCATGATCCAAAGCTCATAGGAGCACCCACTCTCTTCCACTGACTTTGCAGGATTTTGGATCTGGCCCATGCTTAGTTTAGGTATGTGATAAAAAGCTGGGCTCTGCACAAAAAGGAATCCCAAGGAGCAACGGCAGATAGGGAGCTACAACAACTGATTTGGCTGCTCCCAGGTCATTGGAGGAGAGCAATGAGCCCCTCAAAGGCTCATTCCCACCCCAGAGGATCTCAGGGAACAAGAGCAGGGAGGAGCCCCAGTGACCCTGCCACAGAAGTGAACCTTGACCAGTCCCCACAGGGTATTCCCAGGGAAACCTCAGCCTGTGCACCAGGGGACACTTGTCACCACGAGCCAACATGAGGAGGTCCCCATTGCCCCATGAACTGAGATGTCACTGCTGTCAAGGGGATGGGGCTCAGTATGGGGTGCATGCAGGGGAAAGGCTTTTTGATTGCGCAGGATTTACTACATGTTTTAGGAGCAAACCAAGGGTAGTGAAAGGGAGGGATCAAGGTAGTTTGGGGAGGAACAAGTGGGAAAATAGAGGGATAAGTGGACAGAGGAACAGATGGTGTGCAGGCAGGGGCTGGTTGGTGCACCTGCTTGGCCACGCTCTGTGCCTGAGAAGCGCAGTGTGTCCTGGCTTCTCATCAAACTCCATTTCTAGCTATTTTCCTGAGTGAGCATCTCTCTGTCCTGTGTGCAAAGGTGTGTGTGTAGGTCTCAGGGACAGCACCTGGGGCTGGGACAAGAATTCAGAGAAGTCCATGTGTCAATGGTGCCAGCAACTGGTGCGAGCATGGGTATGACTGCTAGTGAAGATCCTTCTGGATAAGCCAGACAGTAGGTGATGTGAACTGGGGACTGGGACTGTCTCTCAAGGTAAGACCATGGGACGACCTGGCAGCTGGAGGGACCAGGGATCCAGGCCAACTGCTGGAGAGACCGTGGAGTCTGGGGATGCACTGGGAGACCCACTTGTGTGTGTGTATATGCAAGGGTGTCTGTACCTGCAGCTAAAGGGGGGCTGTGGTCCCGAGGGTTTGTACATCCATGTGCCAGCAACTGGGGAGACAGGGATCCAGCTACTGGGCAGACTGGCTGACTGAGACCAGCTACTGAAGCTGTCTACATTGTCTACATTGTACATAAATATATATATATTTCCCCACCAAAATATCTTCATCTTGCTTAGTAAGGGATGAGGCTGTCGGTGTTTGTGTGAGTGCTCTGTGTGTCCATGTTGATCTGTGTGGCTGTCTGTGAATGTATGTATACAGGCAGTGTATACATGTGCTCTGTGTGGGAGTGTTTATTTGGAATACAAGCTCAGCGTGGTTACTGGTTGGACCTATGGGCATGGAGCTGTCACAGTCTCACCCCAGCAGACTTCTGGATTCAACAACACCCTAATATCTCTAAATCAAGGATTTCATTAATTTACCCAAACCAAGTGCTGCCTATCAAGGTAATGAGCCTTACTTGATTCTATATTCCCTGAAATGGTCTATAGAGCATACAAACATTTAATGACATATATAAACTGTAGCCATATTAAAATGAAGATTAAGTTTATGTGTCTCCTCTCTTTCTGTTTGTATGTATTTACACAGATTGGTCACTTAAACACAACACACATTATTTAAAGACAGGATGAAGCTATAACTTGATTCTCCAGGGAGATGGTGGCTAAGAAGTTTAGCAGCTCCGTTCCTAAATCTACTATAACGTACAGCTAAAACTGTAGAGTTGCAAGTATTGGTTATTCTTCTGTGATCAAGGCCATTTTGTCAGCACCACATGTTCTGCTCTTTTTCTTCTCTCTTTTTTATGATTTTCTTCTCGAGGGATGCTAAGTGAAAATAAATGGTAAGGGGAAACAAACAAACAAACAAACAAACAAAAAAGAAAAAAAGAATCCATGCTGCTCAATGTTTGAATACCCTTTAAGAAGTTGCTATAGAAACAACCTTGCCATTGATAATATGAAAATCACTGAATTCAGAAGACTTCTAATTTGTTTTGTAAAGCCAAATTCCATGTAAATATTCAAATTCTATGAAGATCAAATGTAGCCTAAAATTGCACTTTTCACAGTTCAAGAAAATTCACACTCAAAACACCCAAGAATCCAATGTCATAGCCTGAGTGCCATGTCTTAGAGACAGACAATATTTACTGCTTACCAGCACTCTCCTCCCCTTCAGAAACTCTTTAGCTAGGGGAGGGAAATGATGCACTTTAAATTCACTGTTCTAAAAACTTCGATGACATATTTGGCATTTCATCTCTAATATAAATAAGAGTTCAGTTACTTTAATGGGCTACAAGGCTTTCTGAAAATTAAGATCTTTCTTTTGTTCCATGGAGGTCCACTGAAAAAGGTCTTACCGGTATTAAAGGATTTTGTCATGGCTTGTAATGGTAGCGTGCATGTAGGGGAAAACATCTGTGTAGAAAGACCAACATAAACTTTAGGGAAAATAACACCCTTTACGAAATAAAGCAAAAAAGAGCAAGAGAAATCTGCCAGATGATCAAGCTGAGGAGGAGCTAAAGCAACAGAACAATGAGACAGCGCTGGTCCTTAAGTCTGCTGTGTACTTGGTAGTGGGTCCTCTTTCTCAATTCACACTTGGAAAAGCAACCAGCATGAAACATTTAGCTTAGGCACGTCAGCAATGCCACTGCTTTGTTGTTATCTGGAACATTTGTTTGCAGCTACTTTGCTTGTTTGTGTGTAGTTTATCATAAAGAGTAATTTCAAATAGGCATTCAGAGTTCGTTTGCAAAATATCTTTTTACTACTGTGGATTTCTTACTCTAGTGGTTTTTGAGACCAATGGAACTCCACATTTCTCTAAAATTGTTTCTTTCCATCATTACTTCCACGACTTATAAATATCTTAACAGCATCCAGACCTCTGCCAACATTGGTACCTATAATTTCCAAATAAGTCAACCTTTCTCTGCCATGTAAAATCTCAAACATACTATTAGGCAGTACAATGTACACAGTGACCAGCTGTACTGGTCATATACTGCACTGTGATTACTCAATGCTCAGAGTAACAGAACCTGAAAACCAACAAAGCATCTAAAAAAAAATCTAAAAACATCTCTAAGACTTTTCTGTCTGGACTTTTCCAGTTAATTTCAACATTTCAGTGAGAACAAAACAAAATCTACATAATGTCATTTAAAGATATTTTCTTCCCATTTGTAGAGATAATTTGCTGATTATTACCTTATAATTTAAGGCTAGATTTTGAAACTATCTTATTCTTTACTCTGTTTCGCAGAAATCGAGGCACTGTTCAATAAGAATGAGGTTATCAGGAACTAGCCTTGCTGGAGAAAACCTTAGGTAAAAAGTGTGTTCACACAAACCATTCATTAAATGACTGTGAGTAATGAAGAAATTAATAGAAAATGCTGTCTATTCACAGACAATTCAGTAATGGATTGAATTTGACAAACTGCTTGCTACGAATAGTTCACACCAGCAATGCATATAATCTCTCCAGCTGTATGCATGTTTTGGCTTAATAAAGGATTTTTCAGACCCATTTTCTCCCTACATCATCCGTTTGTTTTGTTCTGTTTGTACAGTTTGCACAAAATTGCTCAGCTTGTGGTCTATAGCCGGCAATTAACACCACTTAACAGCTGTTAAATAGGGTAATCGCCTGTTGTTATCCTCGTGTAGCTCAATTCAGGCACTAATTGCTCTCAGTGCACCACTCATAAACCCACCAAAACACCAGGTATGATCTGCTGAAGATGGTTTGATGTGAAATGGGCTTTCCTTCCCGCCCCCGCAAGGATCGGTTCTACGGGCTACTAACACCTACCGAGAGTGGGAGCACTGGGAAGGATTTCCTCCTGTGGAAATCAGGGGGTCGGGAAGCCCACAGTTAGTCAGGTTTGGTGGATAAAGAGGAGTTGCAGGTAAAATCTCAGGGAGCGGCTAGTGCCAGTGTGAACGGCGTTGGCTCTGTTGCTGCCCTGGTTTGAAGAGAGAGAAGGAAATAAACTATGAAGCACATCTCGTGTGGTCCCCACATCATTCCCAAATGGATGGCTAATGCTTTCTCATTCCTTTTTCTGACTACTATCCTTAAAACAATTTTAATGCAGATGAAACAGAAATATTTTTTCTACTAAAACTGACTGTTTTTTTTTTTTTAAAAAAAGAATGATAATGGCAGAAATACATGGAATTAAATGAATTAATTATTAAATAATTATTTAATGTTAAATAATTATTAATTATGAAATAAACAGAATGTAATCGTGTTACACTATTTTCCTGTGGAATACATTTAACATGCTCTTTTTGGTGAAGTATTCTTGAAGCACCAGTAATCAATAATGTGAGTATATTTCAAATATACACACATCTCTTGGCCTGCAGCTACACATAGAAAAGAAATATGACTCCCAATACAAATGAAATATGTTTTCTAATTAATGGGGAACTTACAAGGGCAGCAGTCGGAAGTAGAAGAGGTGTTTTTTATTCCCTGTGCATCTCTCTTTGCAGCATATTGAATGTGGTTCTAGAATAAGTAATGTAAAGTGAATCATGATACCTTGAATTTATCTCAGATATCCTCTATGACCCTTGTGCTGGTCACTTATGCCGGATACTTTCGAAACGCTCATTGATTTCAGGTTCCTCTATTTCAGAGAGCTACTAGTTTTAGTAATCTAATTAGAAAAGATAACGATGACTTGTAAATCCCCAAGACATGGAACTCTAGACCTTCCGTATCACTGGAAGTTAGTTTTCTCCATGTGCTTTGAGAGAAGCACATGCAAGCAGAAATACACAGAAATGGTTACTGCATTGAATAAAAAACCTAAGAATCTCCCTGTTCTTCCGATGTATTAAATCATACACTTGCAAGGTAATAGGTGTATTGAAAGAAGCAATTTTTGATTGTCTGTGAAGTGTTGAAACAGGATGTTATTCAATGTTTCCTTTGAGCCAATTTAAATGTTTTAGGTAAAGATTCAGGTAAAGATCCAGACTGGAGGGATGAGGTTTATTGACTCTGGTATGAGCTAACACTGAAAATAAAACAGACAAGATTTTGTTTACATTGATAATTGGGGTATTTTTACAGCCTTTCTGTTAATCTGACAAGGTTGTTTGAACGTTTTTTGCACGTGTGTACATGTAGTAGGTTTAAGCATCAATTTCAGGAGCTATAACCTTTGCATATAATTTATATTACAAAAAAAAAAAAAGCCCAAACCGAAACAACACCACAAAAACCTGGAGCAAAACCCAAGCAACAATAAAGAACATGAAGCAACACAAATAGCCTGCAAGTTCAAATTCACCAATATTGAATGAAATTGAAATGTGTCTGTTACAGGTCAAATCTATTTCATTGTACAAATTTGTACTATGACTATATGCTCGTTAAAATGCTCCACATCAGCAGAAGTTAAATGCGGAAGTTTAGCATGAATTCATTGTTTTGACTGTGAAAATGATGTGTCTAAGCATAATGCTTCTGTCTGCAATCCTGTTTCCCAGAAGTTACAAATCCAAGCTGGGTCCTTCTGTTTCCGTACAGCATGAGGAAAGAATTACAGCTTTAATAATAGCCAGCTTGCTGATCAAAGAAACCTATATGACTTTCAACAGCTCATACTAAAAAGAAGATCTGAAACCTGTGTTGTATTCCATAGCATTAGGTATATATAAGGTGATGATTTCTAGGAGGAAACCTCTTGATGAACCTGTCTTCATCATTTGTTTACAGATGACTCACACACTACTCTGAACACTCAAAGTAGTGTTACCTATTAGTACCTACTAGTTTGGTCATTAGAATAATCATCCAGAAAGGAGGATAGGATTTCAAAGTTTTATGTACACAAGAAGGCTCAGATTTACAGCTTTATCCCTCTGTGAAGGCGGGGATCAGGTGAGAAGTTTTGTGGCAGTTCCTCAGGGTTCGCAGAACACCTCCCTTGGTCTAGAAATTTCTCAAACACCTTCACGTCCTCATAATTCGTCAGTTGCTCCTTACAGCAACTTCAGTCCTTCGCAACCTCCTGTCTCTCCACGTTTGCCCTAACTCTGCAGCACTATAGTGCAGCAGATAGACTCTCTCAGAGGTATCAACATATTACTTAGTAAGGTGAAAAGAGCAACATTCCAGCTTTTCCAGGAGCTGCCACAGGAAAAATACACAGAAGAGCTTTCCTGAAAGCTGTTGTGCATTGCACAAGAATTTGCTGCTTTAGGCAAGTGCCAAATACACCTATAGATGTGGTTATTACAGATAATCTCAAAGGGAAACATGCCAAAGATTTTCCATTAAATGGACCATCCAAAATCCCATGAAACTTCAAAGAAAAAATCCAGTACTCAACAGAGCTTTGGATAGAATGCAGAATCGATATGACAGATCTGCATGAGAAAAATGAAAAGAAAATAAAGGAAACTGTGTAAAATGCATTTCCTCCTTTGTTTTTGTTTTGTTCGTTCCCTCTTTTTTTTCTGAGTGTTCAATAAATTTTTCAGATGTTTTACAGCACTGTTTGCAATGGGCATAAGCAAGAGATAACTTTCCAAAACACTGACCACGTTTCACACAGCATCATCAGTCCATTTCATTAAGAACATTGAAATTCAAGCAGTTATCAACAATTTGCATCCAAATGTTATTTTTATGTTTGTAATTGGTATTACTCTTCCCAAGTGCAACAAATCGTATTTCAGCCCGAGTAGGTCAGGATCAGTATCCAGTAGACTAGCAGTAATGTGGAGTTTTTATTTCTGTTAGCAAGAAGCTGAAGGTAAAACCTGATACTGTTTAAATAATTTGTCTGGCCAAATAAAAGGAACAAAGGACTTCTGTGAAATGCCATGTTTGTTTATGAGGGATGACTACTGGTGAGAAATAAATGACTAAATAATAAATCAACTTTCATGTTAGAAAGAACCTTTAAGGTCTGGGAAGTCTGTCATTTATGGGGTATTGATAAGTTTGATAAATCAAGATTTTATTATAGACATAACTGAGTTCTTTTGACTAAACACTAAATAAGAAAGATTTCAAAGCATCTTTAATTGGTTTTTTTTTCCAAAAGATCTTAGGCAAGTTCAGAACTAATGTGTAGTTGTGAACAATGGTGTTTCAGTTCAAATAATAAAAAAGGTCGTTCAACCCATGCTACCTGTTAGAGAAGTGTATTAAGTTTTGATTGGTGTTCTTTGGAAAAATAGAAAGATATAAGTCAAAAAATCAACAGCTGAAATATGTCATATAGAGCTATGTCTGCCTTGCATTTCAAAAGCTTCTTTTTGGATACTATATGCAATGTGGACAATTATACTATGACAAATATTGGCATTTCAACTGATTGCTAAACCCACCACATTATTATGGGTTAAACCCTTCACATCTTTTACATCACAAAACAAAGCTGGGGGGAACTTCCATATGGAGGGTGCCTATAAGACATAGGCAGTATACTCCTCTCTGCAACACCTTGTGGGAAGGAGTCCTGGAGCAGATTGTGGTTAAGGCTCATTAATATTCTGTGCTACTGAAAAGCAATGACTGTTGGCAGTTTAGCAGAAATCGTGTCAGCCACTGACACTGTTCTGGCCTTGAGATGTATACATCAGATACTGCTGTCTTATTTCCATAGCAAGTGAGCAGATGTAAGATGGGATGGAAGGGGTGTACTTTCACTTACTTTTGGTTGACAGGCATGTTAGCTTCAGGAATTTCTGTTGTCTAGCTACCTTTTCTTATCCTTGCACTTCCCTTGCAGTTACGTTAGTAAGTGTAAAACCAGATTGGAAAAAGCAAGTTGTTAGCCTGCATCGGTTCACTGATCTCTCTAATCCAACAGTTCTTAGAATATCTGTGAGGTGTTAGTGCAATAGATTGTAGGAAGTCCTTCTTGGCGTCAGGAAAAGTATCTGGAACCGATACCAAGTTACAGTTTTAAAACATCTGTTTAAAGTTGCAAAATACGCTTTAGACAATAGAGGTAGAGCTGTTTTTCTCGAGAAGATGAGGTTCTTTACTGAAAGGGTCATCGGGCATTGGAACGTATTACCCAGGGCAGTGGTGGGGTCCCCATCCTTGGAGATATTTAAGAGTCGTGTAGATATAGTGCTCAGGGACATGGTTTAGTGGTGAGTTTGTCAGTGTTAAGCTAATGATTGGATTAGATGATCTTACAGGTCTTCTCCAGTCTAGGAGATTCTGTGATTTTGTGATTCTTGATTTAATGGAGAAAGACTGGATAATTCCAAATCCTAAAGATCTTCTCTTTTCCAAAAAAAACCCAAATGTGTGCTAAGAAATTTGTAATAGCTCTGCAGAAGTCTCTGAAACAGAGTCTGTAGAAACACGGCAAAAGCTTTTTTGTTGCAGAGCTGTAGAAACATGTTCAGTGCCTCCCCCCACTGAAGCCAATGATAAGACATCTAGTCTTTACAGTAAGAAGAGTATAGGGTAACTAGTATTTATTACTTTTCCATTAAGAACGGTATTTCATCCTTTCTTTCTCCTTGTCTTGCATCCAGTCCATGTTTTATTCTCTAAAACCTAGGAGACACTAGAAAGGTGATCGGAAGGAATGCAGTTCTTTTCCACATAGAGCACAGTAAGATCATGTAATTTATTGCCATAAGATGTTATGAAGGCCAAAAGTACAAATGAGTTCAAAAAGAAATTGGACCTGTGCACAAAGAATAAGTCTTTAGTGGCTGCTAAACATGTTCCTGAGGATGTAACCTCTGGCTTGGAAAAGTCCCTGAACTGCAGATTATGGAAATTTGGCAGCTGTATGAGGACCAGAATTGCCTTATCCAAGCCATAACTTATACACTCTTTTTCTTTCCCTCTGACCGTTTAGAAGGGATAAATGTCGTTTCTGTATGATCCTATATGGCAGCTCTCACTCTGTTTCAGATCTTTCCCGTGCTGGATACAACCTAGTTAGATTACAGCCGTGCGACCAGACTCTGAGTTAAAGAATGGAAAAAGCAAAGGAATGCAGTCGAGTCATTATACTATTTGCAGTAAATTTTTGTTAAGCACATCAGTGATTTATTTTAGCTCCTTGTGCATTAATCTTGTTGTTAATCTAATGCAGATAGAAAGTAATTTTAATTCTCTAATTATTATTTTCTGCTCAAGAACATTTTAACTATTGATATTTGGCTTTGTGCTACTGAAAGGAAATGTGAGAGGCATCCAGCAAATACTTCTGAACAGACAAACGGTTTGTGTTTTTTTTTCCCCGTGAAATGGGATATTTTCCTAAGTAATTCTTTTTAAGAAATAGGGAATAAAAGGCCTATTTTGAAATTTTATGTGCGAGCATTTAGTGTATGCTATTTTTCTTTTAGCATCTGCATAACCTTTAATTAATATTCAGGTTCCTATGGCAGTTATCAAACTATTAAGTTAAATACTCAGTGGTCGCTTACATACATGATAACCATGTAACTAATTACAAGCAAGTGAACGTGACATGACGTCACATGCCTGGTGCAGGCAGCCTCTTTGAAATAGATTGTTGTGGGTTAACAACAGTCCTAAGCCCCACACAGCTGCTCACTCGCTCCCCCACTGGTGGGATGGGGAAGAGAATCAGAAGGGTAGAAGAGAGAAAACTCCTGTTGAGATAAAGACAATTTAATAGGTAAAGCAAAAGCTGTGTGCACAAGCAAAGCAAAACAAGGAGTTCATTCTCCACTTCCCATGGGCAGGCAGGTGT
Organism: Ibidorhyncha struthersii; assembly: GCA_013398815.1. Classification (NCBI taxonomy): domain Eukaryota; kingdom Metazoa; phylum Chordata; class Aves; order Charadriiformes; family Charadriidae; genus Ibidorhyncha; species Ibidorhyncha struthersii. The sequence continues at coordinate 170,817 of VZSZ01002502.1, read as the reverse complement.
TCAGCCACCTCCAGGGAAGGAGGGTTCCATCACGCATAACAGTCACTTGGGAAGACAAACACCATCACTCTGAATGTCCCGCCTTCCTCCTTCTTCCCCAAATTTACATATTGAGCATGACATCATTTGGCATGGAATATCCCTTAGGTCAGTTGGGGTCGGCTGTCCCAGCTGTGTCGCCTCCCAACTTTCTTGTGCACTCCCAGCCTGCTTGCTGGTGGGGTGGTGTGAGGAGCAGAAAAGACCTTGATGCTATATAAGCACTGCTCAGCAATAGCTAAAACATTAGTGTGTTATCATCAACACTGTTTTGGTCACAAAACACAAGTCCAAAACATGGCACCATGCAAGAAGCTACGAAAAATATTTACTCTATCCTGGCCAAAACCTGTACATAGACATACCCTCATAAACAATGTTTGTGACCCCACAGTTACTTTGTTCAATGTCCCATCTCCAAAATCACTTACTAGAAATTTTGTAGGCAAGCTGGACCCCATTGGTAAAGCTTCTACATTAAAATTAGACAAATGAGCATTGAACAATCAAAACCAATCATCTGCAAAATCAATAAATGCTTCTGAAATTACCAATGTTCACTTTTTAAACCTTCAAGTACTTATTCAGAAGCAATGATGTTTTCATGTCTTGGTGGTATGTAGTAAATTGTAGTTAATTAGGCTTATCCAGTCATTTTATTTTGTAAAACTCTTGGAATGAGATTATACAGAGGTTTACAGATTACATGTGTTTTTTTCTGTAAAAAAGAGCTATTTGGGAATGTACATATTTTAAATCTGTACCAAAATTTAAATGCTTAATATGTTCAGACATCTTTTAAGGACTAATTACATGGCTTTCTTTTTTTTTTTTTTTTTCAATTTTAGCCTAGAAGAACCAGATGAGCCCCCAACATGTGCATATAGTAGTGCAGGCTAATGTAACTTGTTAAAAATGCCTCTGTAGGGTCTGAAATTAGGCAGTAAGTCCACTAAATTCTTACATAGAAGCAGCCTAAAGAGTTCCAGGTTTTAACCATTAAAATCTTACCTATGGTGAGCAGTGAGATATCTGGATTTTATCAAAAAGTACCGAGTAACCAATCTGATGCAGTAAATGTTCATTCAGCCATTGGGTCTCCACAAAAAATCAACTCAGAGTATGATGTCATTCATTGGATAAGACATCTCTCCAGTAACTCATCAGGTAGGATATTCTTGTTAATATGCACATTCATGTTTAGCTCCCTCATATGCATAAGGATATTTTGTTACCAAGCTAGACCAAACTAATTTATTACCAATGGCTATTTCAAAAAGTTTTGTTTGTAGATTTTTGCTCTTTATTCATAGTGTTATCTTGCTGTACTAATACAACCAGTGTTATCCGTGTTCACTTGGAAGAAAAAAATGTATGAAAACTCCAGAAACACAGAAATACTTTCCAATTAATAGATTTTTTTACATAGTCTTCTAATATATATCCTGAAAATATGGTCATGTTTTTGACTAATGAAACACAAATAACACGGGCTGACCAAGTTAAAGCATGTCATTAAGGGCATTGTCCAAATGCCTCTTAAACACTGACAGACTCGGGGCATCAACCACCTCTCTAGGAAGCCTGTTCTAGTGTTTGATCACCCTCTTGGTAAAGAAATGCTTCCTAATGTCCAGTCTAAACCTCCCCTGGTGCAGCTTTGAGCCATTCCCATGCGTCCTATCACGGGATAACAGGAAGAAGAGATCAGTACCTCCCTCTCCACTTCCCATCCTCAGGAAGGTATAGAGAGCAAAGAGGTCACCCCTCAGCCTCCCTGTCTCCAAACTAGACAAACCCAAACTAGACAAAACAAGATTTGATGTCAAGGCACACTTGGTTATTTATTGCATAGAGGACAGGGTCAGATAAAACTGTCAGGGAAACCCTCCTGTTGAGTCATGAGGTTTCAGAAGAGGTTTTTGCTTTCTAAACTTCTCAGAGAGGAATCTAGGTGCAGCTAGACCCAATCCTAGTCCCAGACTTGGTCAATGGTTTATGTCTAAGGGATTATATATGTGCAGTCAATCCTTTATACCATTTAGCTAAGATTTCAAAGTAACTTATCGTGGATCTGCTGCATCAAGGAATCTCTGAATCTCGAGAAGTAACCTTGAGAGGCATCCCAACTCAAGGGGAGATCCTAGTGTGCAGCTCGCTGTTATGCAGGCGAGCTCAAAAGGCTCTTGGGTTGTTCACTATTTATGGGGATAAAATGAATAACCTATAGCCATATTTGCATATTGACCACAGTGCCAGTATTGTGGTTAGGTGGGTGCATTGCTCAAGTTAGCCCTTGGCTATTGTGTTTTTATCTGTCTCCCCTAAACCACATTGAGACGGATGCAGCCATTATGACTAGATGCACCCATTATGACCACCATGGGTGGTGATCGCTTGAGCAGGGTTATGGGACATAAAGGTCAGGTTGGCAGTGGAGCACACCATCACAGCCACTCTTCATAGGACATTCCTTCCAGCCCTTTCACCAGCTTTGTTGCCCTCCTCTGGATGCATTCAAGGATATGAACAACGCTTACAATTATTAAAGCAACATATACTGTGTGTGGCACCCACCATTAATGTGATCCCATTGATCCAAGGATAAATTTTCCAATGAAGCTTTGGAAAAGAAGAAACTGTATGTCTTCAGTTCTACACTTTAATATTAATTATTGCACATCTCATACCATCTATACTCAGAGATAAAAATCTTTTGAATGCTGCCCACTCTACATCCTCAAACACCCTGGAAACGGAGAGGCAAGGGAAATTCAGCATAAGAAAATGGTTTGCCTTCTCAGGGTCAGAGTCGCTTTTTATTGTGTTGTTCCTGAATAATTTGAATGGAGTACAGAGCTCAAAAGACTACTATAGAGTGGCAATATAAAAGATGACTACAAAATCAAACATATTTTCTGCCATTATCTGTTGATTTTTCGCCTGGGCCTTGTTAGGCTTCAGAGTAGAGAAGAACAGTGAATCTAACTGCCTTGTCTACATCTTCTCTTCATTACTCTTTGGTATCATCTTCAGGAAAATCTAGGGTATGTAGTGACTGAAATGTGCTGTTCCCTCTATTTGTAAAACGGATGCAGTGCGTAGCCACTGGCTAAGTAATTTGTGAAAATGTTTTCCTTTCAGCAGACTTTGCCAAGATTTCAAAGGACCATTTATTTGTTTTTAAGGAGTACTCACAAAGTCTAACTTCTGGGTTTAAGTTAGGTAACTTTCCAGTCCTCCTATTTAGTCAAAGGAAAGAAATGGGTTCCACTTGAGTGGAGCTGAGTTAGATTCCAGCTTTGGCTCACCCTTAGAGAAGTCTTTTTCTCTGTTGACTGAAGAGGGAAGCTGAAGTGACTCGTCTGCTAACACAGGTCCTTGATGGATGGGTGGTGAGAGCTTGCCTTAGAACGGTACACCCACCTCTCTATCTTGCTCTTACTTGAAGGACTCCTGACCTGCTCATTAATCAATTTCTGAACCTCTCAGCTTTTTACAGTAAGATATCACTGATACTACTTTTCCTTAAGACATCCTTTTATAAACTACAGACGCTGACTGATGGGTAGGAATGGCTTAACTGAGATGGGTGGCCAGCTTCCACCTGCGTTCTGCCCTGGCTGCAGGGACATCTGAAATGGACATTAATCAAACCCTGCGTAACGAGAGTTTACAGTGCAATTTTCTGAGGGAAAAAAACCTAACTGAATTTAGCCTGCAATCAGGAGGTGATTGACAAAGAGCTCAGAAACCTGTGCAGCAGTTAGTTTGAATGGACAGGAAAGGGTAGCAACTTCATCAGTTGTCTCAAGCGACACCATCTTTGCTTGCCAACAAAGCCTTTAGCTACCTAAGACTAGTCACTTACTTTCCGACTGAGATTGCACGCACACGTACCATCAATTCCTGTCATGATGGACACTTGTTCTACAGGAGCAGCCCTGAGATCTTTGATTTCTTATGCAGAGATTATGAAAGAGCTATGAGACAGCTATGACAAATGGGAGTTATAGCATGACTAGAAGTCTGTAAACTATTAAAACCTTGTATCACAAACGTACATTTGCATGCCTGATAAATAATGTGCAACTTTCCAATTTTATATTCAATAAATATTAAGTAAGACATGAAATGTGCTGAATTCCAAAGAATAACGTTTTAATTTGTGTGGGTCTTTTTAATATCACCCAAAAGGCTACAACGGGGGAAAACTAAAGTTCCACATCTGATGACCTAGCCTCAGAATCAAGCTTCAAAACTTCATTATTCTTGTTGTCTCAGGCTAAAATTATTTTTCTAAATAATTTTCTAATAAAACAAAGAGTAATGGAAAAAATATATCAATATGATTAAACAACTAAAACATCAAGAGGGAAAATCATATAAACTTATATCATGACTTTAGTTGATTTTGTAGTATCTCTACATGAGGAGGATTAAAATGAAGTTGTTTATGAACAAATGATTATGAGCTGTTAATTTAAAGGCAGAAACATGGGACTCAGCAGTTGGATTTATTTTTTTCAGAATGTAATTTAAATGGATTCCTTTATGTTTTGTGCTGTCACCACTGAGCTGCACCACTCGTGCAGCTTTCTTTTCTGCTCCTGTCAAATATTAAAATCATTTGAAGACCCATTGTGCACTGACTGATGCTGACATGCACACGTATGGCCATCTTGTAATGATGAAACAGAGTGTACTACATTGCACAGAGAATTTAGAACTGACAGCATGTTTATTGGTCTGATATCAGGAATCAGTATTGGGATGAAGAGTCTATGAAAAGATATGGCTATTTTAAAAAAGAAAGCAAAAAACCCCTATGCTTCAGAGATGAGATTCATCTCACTTCACTCGAGCTAAGCTAGTCATTGATCCATCTTTCCTATGCCTTAGTCATCTGAAATAATTTGTGTAAACTGCTCATAAATTATGCCTTTTTCTTTTATTTAGTGTGGAAGTAACCTAGATGACTAGTTAAATTAGAAGAGTAACTTTTGTTGTTAAAGCTAGATGATCTAAATCCCACTTTTCATGTTACTTTTGATCTGAAAAATACTGGCTTTATTTAACCAGACCTCAGTCATTTACAAGTCATTTTTGATATAATAAAACCTATTTAAAAAGAAATAAACTAAAAAAATAGAGTAGAAAGAAGCTATCATCTGTCTTTTCTCACTCCAGTGAGACTACATTATTTTTGCAGTTTTTTATATGGTATTTCACCTTCCTGAGGTTCTGAATTATTTAACTTAGTGTCTTCCTCTTTCTATATACCTGTGCATTATACCTCAGGAGTAAAATACTATATTGAGAGTATTAAGTGCTTTATCCTGCAGAAAGGATACAAAACAAACCCACTAATACTTTTGTTTTGTTGTTTTAATTTTAACTAGAGCAAAGTATGAAATGCCAAAGACTAGCAGTTCTTTCAGAAATGACATTTTCAAGCTGTCACTTCCTTATCACAGCAGAAGGGTGCTGTGGCCTCATCTTGGCTCCTAGTGCTGGATCCAGGCTTACTTAAAAATGCCTGACTTTCTCAATGAACTGCCAACATTTTGCACTAACATCTGGATGATATTCAGAAAACCATATTTGCTGTCAATAAAATTCCTGGAAAGCCAAAGAAAGCCAAGAACTGTTGAAGGCTCCTAGAAATACGACATTTTGTAGGCATTGATGAAGCCCCGATTTCATGAAGAAGATGGTCAGTTTTGTGTTCATGTTAATGTCAGAGGACCTGGCAACACATATTACCATGGAACAGTACCAAGGCAGGGCTAAAATTCCCAGAACCCCTTTTCTCCCGGCTCCACTGGTAGATTTGTGCATCAGTCCAACAGGTACATCATTGCCTAAACGAGAGACAACGCAATCAAGTCTACAGGTGAGCAAATTGATATGAAATGGCCAGAACCAAATTTGAGGTGGAAATTAATAGCAAATTACATATCATTGGTGAAGGCCTGAACATCCTGCTGCAGTATTCCTTCTGAATAGCTTTATCATGAAGCTTCATAAATGCATGCAGGGAATGATGCGGTAACTGTCACCATCCTGGATCTGGTGCTTGCTTCAATTCTTGTGTCATAAACATTGGAAAGTGTAGATTTGGGTCTAGTTCTAGAAGGGGTGTGGTAAAACATTTTTCTTCTGTTTGGACTTGATGATCTTAAAGGTCCTTTCCAACCTTCATGATTCTATGATTCTGAATCACTTCAGGAGGGGAAGTAATAACCACTGCCTACTCTACCTGTGCCAGAGTCAGAGAGAGGTGGGTGTGCTGCTCCTCTCACTGCTGAGTGAAGAGTCTGGGCATACAGGGCCTTGGGGTCCTGAAGGGACTCCCAACATTAGCAAACTTGGCTGTCAGTCTGCCACGTCTGACCAGCTCTCCTCCATCCATCAGTGACAGACAAAGGACAGTCTGTCTCTCTCTAGAGCTTTCTAATTTGATCTTCATGCTTTCAGTGGCAAATTCTAACTTTGCCTGTGCTACTAAGAAGCCTGAACTGGCTCTTCTTATATAAACACCAAAAATGTTTCTAAGAAGTTCTTGGTGAACCGTTTGTTATCCCAGGTTAGGGTCAATGATTACCTTCCTTATTCTACTTTTAGAGTGAGTTACAGCATATAATTGACTATTTTAGATGTATTTATATACTGTGTCTGACTGGGATGGAGTTAACTTTCCTCATAGCAGCTCATAATATTAAATAATAAACTAATAATAAACTGCCTTTATCTCAGCTCCCAAGTTTTTCCATCATATTTTCTTCCTCTGGCCTGTTGAGAAGGGGGGGCGAGAGAGTCACTGGATGTGGGTCTGGCAGCTGGCCAAGGTCAGTCTCCCCCACCCTAGAGTTTAGTAACAATAAAAAATTTTCAAGTGAGTTATAGCTGTTCCGTGTGTCTTATTGATCAGGGACTTAATGTGTAACTTTATTTCTTGCCTGCTCTTATTTTAACCGTGAGGGAAACATATCCCTTTTTGCTGGCTTGCACCTACCGGAAAACTTTCAGGTAGTTAGTAAAATTTTATAATTATGGAAAACCTGTACTTCATGCTTGCTGATAAAAGAACAATTGGATGTCCATTCAGTAATTCAGAGACCATCAATAAAAATATCCATTACAATGGAAAGAAGATAAATAAGCAGAGGTGTCACTTAGATATTAGATGCCAGAAGACCAATACCGTCTACAGACTATGCCTTTGTTGTGGTTTATGAGTCCTCCTTGTCTGAATAGTTTATAGTAAAAATGAAGATGGATCTTCCTTTAGGTAGTTTACTTGGGTTTTATTATTTTCAGTGGTTATACTGTCTATATTTGATCATTTTTTTATTTACATTTTATAAGATAGATCATTATTCTCTATTTTAAGACGTATAGATCAGTTTACAAAGGCAGAAAATATCAGAAAAAATTTAAATCTACATGACTAATGAAATTCTTTTTGGTATAAAAGAATGCTTGCTTTAAATCCACAGACATTCATGAGCAGATCTGCAAAGGAATTGGGAGCCTATAGCCGAAATTGGGAGACTGAAAACTTATGTTTATCTGATGCATAGCTTGGGAAGTATCCAAAATATATAGACACTCTCCCTTTTCTGCATCACTACCACCCCTCCCCCCCCCCCCCCCCCCACACACCCCCCACCTGATTAAGCAGAAACTCATTTTGGAAATCAATCTTTGGGCACTCAGGTAGCTCAGGAATACAGGAAATGTCATTCTTATACATAGCACAGTATGCCAAGAGTAACTCATTACAGGTCACAATCAATTCTGCGTTGAGCTACTGCGTATGTTGGGCAGTTCCTAATTATGGTTTAGTTTAAAATATGCTATTTTCTTTCTTTGGCTAGACAATGGGAGGATTTCTATTGCATTTATGGTAGGCACAATGTGGATCTGAGCTACAATGCGCTGAGATGGAGGAACACCGCTAACATGGAGGAAACATCACCTTTAATTCATCTCTGGGCTTCCACCACTGACTTAAACTGGAGATGTCTTCGGAGGTCAAGCAGTCATAAAGTTTGTCCTTCACCCACATTTATAAGATAAGCTCTGCTGCTTTTAGTCTGCTGACGGCAGATGTTAAATGAAAGCGTTTACATTGCAAGTCTCAGACTCCTTATATTTTCCAGTGTTCCTGTGAAAGGCTCTCAGCCCTTCCTGTGCCATCACTGCAACAGGTAAGCAACTTGACAAGCTTCAGAGAACCTGTGAAACTTTTATTTCCCTAAGGAAGTGCAGGACCTCAACTTGTCCAGCCAGTCTGGTGAACCACAGGCTAGCTGCCGAAAGCCCCAGATGCAACTGCTTTATCTTCATGGGAGACTTCAGCTGGGTAACGTCCAGCTGGGCACTGCACCAGCCCCTGGTGCCTGGAAAGGAAGTCTTCAGGAAGAGGTTACACCTCAATACCTCCTTCCAGCTTCCTCACTCCAGCAGGACTGTGGTTTTTTTTCTAAGACACTAGGTCTGCCACTTCTTGTTCATTGAACTGCAAACATAAATGTAAGTACACTCTTTTTTCTGACAGGCTGAGCAGCTCTGAATTGTCCCACCCTTCAGTATGGAGAGTGGACTAATATCAAGAGCACTGGAAATGGTTAGGATCTCACTGCAATCTGCCTTTCCAGGTCACTAGTTTGGAACAGGTTGTTTTACAACATGAGGTTGCAAAAGAAGATGTAAGGTAAACACAAAGATTTTTAATAGTTGTTTTCACAGTAAACCACAGGCACTGCTTGTTAACACTGGTTTTCAGTTGCTCACAATTTGCATAATCATGGTTAATTAGTTGTATAACTTATTAATTTAGTAATCAGCACACAATATTAAAAACACCTTAGTATTAATTCATGTTTTTTATACATGAACATATATGCAATTATTGATGTTTTCTGGGATTTACATTATCATAAAAATATAATATTCCTTGACCTTGTTTTTTTTCTGCTTAATAATTACTGTGTTGTAATTTAGGAGGAATTTGACATTTTACAGGCCGTAATTTAGTTCATAGTTCCATGTCTTCTGCATTTATTTTGTTAAATGGAGAGTGAAATCTCATGGTGATCAGAACTGGTTTCATATTGGATCAAAATAATGGTTTAACAGGCTAAACCAAGAAGTCTCCAGAAAAAAGAAACAAATAATTGATTTTTTAACGCATACAAAATACAGAGTTTCATTGAAATCAGAGTACAAATTGTGTTATTTCTAGTAACATATGACCAAACTTAAAGTTGCTTTGAAAATATGTGCATATACGTGAGTAAAATGGAATCCAATTTGAGTAGTAAAGTGTATTTTTTTATCTTGGGCTGTTGTAGCAGTCCAGTATGAAGCAGTAGCCCAAACTGGGCTCCTAATAATAGCCAATATGCTCATTTAGTCATAACTTGGAGCAAAAGTATCAGTGATTGCTTCAGAGACGCTGTGCTATGTTTCTGTGAGAATTTGTCACTTGACTCCTATTGACACCGGTGGGATTTTCAAAGCTTGGATTTGCGAGGTAAGGATGTCTGACAGTACTTTTTATTTATCTCAAAATCCAAAAAAGTCTTACTGTCTCTTTCTAAAGCATTGTAGAACATTACATAAAGAAGGAGGCACATGGCAATTATGTTAATTCCCTTCTTCCTCCAAATATCTTTCTGAACTATTTCTTACACAACATGATCTTACCACAAAGGAAAGTGCTGTTGCTTTTCTTTTTCTTAGAAACATTCAAATGTCCTTTGAGAAAAATTAAACACATGAAAAAAATATTACAACCATTATTTGCTGTATCTAGCCTGTAAATAGGTGGACTTATTGGCCTACATGTCATAATTGACCTTCACTAAGAAAATGTTGTGCCTTATATGACAATGATTTATTTTATTCTAGTACTTGACAACAGAAAGGGTTATATAAGAGCACAATTTCCAGGCTTCAGATTAATAAAGAGAAACAATTTTTTTACCCATTAGCAATTTAAAGTATAAGAAAAATAGAGCTATGCACTTGCAAAGTGGATGTCTGAAACCTGGAGCGGGTACATTTTGGAAGTACAAAGATAATTTTGAGTTGAATATCCACAGAGTATATATTAGTTTTGATTCAGACTGGTAAAAAATTAATACTGATTTCTTAGTGAGGTAGTATAAATTTATTAGATAGTGCAATTTGATATTATTTTCTCACAAGGCTCATAGAAAAAAGCGGGAATAGCAGTTATGCTACAATGCTAACAAATTATGGCAGATTTTGTGATAAAAATATCATCTCTTTTACCAAGCACAAGAAGGATTTTCAGGGATTACATTCTTTGGTTCCTTTGCAATATTCAGGCCAGTCTGCTTAGTTCACAACATATGCACAGATCTTGTTGGCATTCAACAAAGATAGAGATTACAATAGAAAATTATGTCAGCAATTCCATGTGCAGAATATGAGTTACAGAATAGACTTTTTAACCAGAATGGTTATCTTCTAATAGTTTCTCAATTCCAACACTTGCCCCTAAACACAGGTGACAAAAATCACTTTTTCATGCTGTATGCTGTTTCCACTTCTCTGTTAAGTATATCTTATCCACAGTACATAGATTTTAAATGGGAGTCTCCATCCAGGAGAAGAATTTTTATCTATGCCATCATATATAAGCAAAAAAGAGCGCATCAAACCAATGTAAACACAGAGGTTACTTTGTCAGCACTTCTTTTATTTAGTGCCTTGTGTGGAAAGTTCCATATTTCAATAAACCACTAGCTTTATTTCATTACCATTTTCACCCAAATCTGATAGAGTTTTGTGTCGGAAGGGATCATGGCAATAATTAAAATGGACCTTCTTACACAGCATTTAGAATATTTCCACAAGAATTCCTGCAATAGGACTATCATTCTCCCATGACTCAGCTCCAAAGATTTTGTCATAGCTTTTGTGGATATTTAGTGCTATTCTTGAAAGTTTCAGATTTTGGAAATACATAGTTATATAAAAATTTAAACTTTCTTTTAGGAAGCTGAGCCTTAAGGATTCCAAACTAACAAGATCTGATTTTCTTGGATATTACTTTTTAAACATTGAATGTCTAAAGTATCTCACAATTCTTTGCAATATGTAATGTTAAATCCACCTTCTTTCCCAGCATGTCTCCCAGTGCTGGAAACTCTAACAGCACGTGTATGATTTTGCTTGCTGTGTTTAGAATGACTTGCATCCTGTGTGATATAGATGCTCTTTTGGCAGAGATTTGAAAACCTTGCAAAGACCGTAGCTCCTTTTGTACTTTCTGTCTTATCTAACCTAGTAAGCATGTCTATTCCCAGCCAGCTGGCCAGGGAGGCTCTTGTGCAGACTGCTTTAGTGTTGTGGTCAGCCTGCAGGCCTGCCCATGGAAATGTCTCTTGCTTACTAAGACACATAGGTCCTATTTCATTTGTGCCTCACTTGTGTGCCACGTGTACCTTGTGTGACAGTTGTCTGCTTCATTCTTGCTGTGTGATCGTGTTAATTCTTATTATGGATTACTTTTAGCATTTTTTTTTAATTTTTGAGAAACATTGCTTAACATCTCCACCTGCAGCATGAAGCCACCTTGCCTGGTCCCTGTAGGTGTCTCACAATCAGTTCTCTCCTCCCTCAACCTTGTCCTTTTGCCCTGTCCCAGTGTTTTGTTTAGCTTGATGCATTTGTCACCCCTTAGGATGCACTGGGGGAGAGAACAGTCTGTGCGTGGAGGTGGTTGCGGCAGAGCTGTAAGTGCGGTGTGCCAGGTGGGACCCCAGGGTCAACCAGCAAGGTACATGGTGGGCGGTCAGAGGAGCAAGACAGGAGGTAACTCAAAATGATAGAAGAAATCCCTGACATTTCCTGCAGGAGGCAGTTGGTTCTCAGGTGCCACTTTACAATCTGTGGCACCTTCTCTGTTTTTTCATACAGCACTTTTAATACCACTTTCTGAAATCACAAAGAACAAGAGAAAACCTCCTGGAAGTAGTTGAGACTTCATACAGCTGGTATCTCAGATTCAAATTGTACTTCAGAAGGAACAGCCATGAGAAACTTTACAGTGATCATTGCAAAATAAATTAGAAAGAGGGCCGATTCTGGGAGTCTGGCCTAAGTCTGTGCTAGAGGACAGCTTTAGCCAACTCAGGATTATGACTGGTTTTCCTTTATATTAATTTTGATACTTCGCAATGTTAAATCATTCATGATAGAATTGAAAGAGGCAAAACACTATTTTTTTTAATGTCTTTCAGTAACAAAACCATTTTTCAGGTTGGAGCATCTGTCAATAGATGCAGGCAATTAACGTACTATTTCCTGTCTTTTGTCTTTAGAACTTTACAACCTGAAGTTGTATATTTTTCAGCCATTCAATATACTTACACATAATGTGAAACCTAATTGTGGTTTAGCTGCATAGGACAAAAAAGTGAGGACAGGAGAGTTGAAAAAGTGGCTCTTTGCCACATCTTCATATATAAACTCCAAAATGGAGAAACATTGATGACATCTATAAATGTCCCAGGCTTCTGCATTTGTCTTAAAATCATGTTAGGAGTATAGAAAATATTTTTGTACATCACTGTAAATGACTAGAATGATACAACTATCTGGACAAGGCAGAGTTAAGCAAGAAAGCTAAAAGGAATATTAAACATGATTGCTTTATGTCATGATCATTTTAACTTCTCTGCTCACACTGAATGCAATCAGACAGTTCTGTCTTTTCTCTTCAATTTTCTAGGGGCTATGGATAAAATTTATTGGGATAGCTTGCCATAGAAAAACTATTTATTTACGGGATAAAAAGCAATGTATTTTTGCCTGAAACTGAAGTTTGCAATACCTTACATTGCACTTATGAAACATTGTGTTGAGTGTTTCTGAATGGTGCTATTATTTCTTGCAAATGCACAAAACCATCAATTTTTGTCAAACACTAAAATTGGAAAGTTTTTTTTATTATTATTTCTGATTAGTAAAAGAATGAACATCCTTAACCTGATTCTTTCTAAGTATCTGACAGGTAATTCTAGCAACAAATCTGAACCTGTCATTATACCAATCTTTATATAAATTCCTTATTTTTCAGAGTAGGTTGTCCAAACAGTGAAAAATAATTTTCCTGAACATGAATCTGGTCTTCTGTGAAAGAAATGTATTCATTGTAACTGAATGATATAGCAACTTAAATCGTAGTTCAGAAATATAAGACTCCTGTAGGATTGAATTTAGCTGGGACTTCAGGTCCTGTGGGATATGAGAGTAGAAAACACTCTTTGTTTCTAACAGTATAAGAATTAGGGAGCATCAAATGACATCATCACTGAACAGGCTGAAACAAGCGAACAAGAAATGTGTTTTTACCTGAATACTTACACTGTGGAAACTCTGGCAAGCAGTACTCTGGATATCAAAAGTGCAAATCAGTTCAAAATGCAGTAAGACAAACTCATGGAAGAGAAACACATCAGGACTTTAACAAACAAAAATATCTCTGGCTTCAGAAATCCCTAGATGGTCTATTGAAAGCTGGAAGGATAGAGCAGTAAACATACAGAATAAGACCGTGTCTTAAAGGCTTGTGTGATTCTCACAGGCTTTGTCTAATCAGCTGCCATGTCCTATTGTCAAAGACAGACCCTTTAGCAAACAAACCCTTGGTCTGGTCCAGTATGCTTTTCCTGTTTTCTTGCATATTATGCAATCCCGAAAACCTAACAAGTCTCCTATTCACACATTTGATCTGGATGTGCAGATTTTTTTTTTATTTACTCCAGTGTATTTCACTCTTAGATTGGAGCTGCTGAGTGGACCTTTAACTCAAACGGATAAGATGAATGTGCTCAAATTCTTGCCAAGTTAGTGAAACATTTATTACCATTTACTTAAAAAAGCGTCAAAAGGAACAGCATAGCTATGAGGAAAACCTGTCTATTCTTTTTCCATCACCCATGCTGAGGATCTTAAGCCTTCTGTCATAGCCACCAGAGACACAATTTATGAAGTCCCAAAGTGGACCCAGACTAGAGCCTGCACTAAAAAAATACTCTAACCAAGACAGAAGTTTTGAAGAGGGCATGATTTAGATTGTCTACTTTACATGTGGGCATACCTTCTGACACCATGTCTTCTAGCTGTTGAGACTTTTTTCCATAAATAAGACAGACTGCCAGGATATTCTGACGCCCCACACTGTAGCAAGTTTTTTGTGTCTTTCTGAATTTACATGCTCCATTACTTCTTGTGCATGTGCTTCAGTGTGGCTCTAAGCAAAATATCATCTCCAATTTCTTCTGCAATATTACAACGACTTTTGGGGGTGGGAATTCACATTTCATAGGTTAATTTGAAAAAATAACTAAGCTTAGTCTATTTTTTGAAATAATTATTCTTTTCTTTTTTCCCAGTAGAAATTCCATCACCCAATCATAGAATCATAGAATACCAGGTTGGAAGGGATCTCAGGGATCATTTGGTCCAACCTTTCTTGGATTATATCTGTCTGCTTAGGCCCATTGCTGAAAATTCAGTATGTTAAGATAATATTTATATTTATTTTACCTTAGTTAATATAGCATTTCAGCCTTAATTTTAAGTAGTTGATTATAATTTTTATTTGGATGTGAATGGTCATTTACAAAGTCACAGGTTATAATTAACTGATGTGGTGATACCTACTGTTCTTGCAGATTCAAAGAAGGAATCAGAAAATATGAGACTCAAGCAATGTAGGATAAAAGAGTTCAATGTTTCGTCTTGGGAAATAAAAAATACTGTTGTGTTGAGCATATGTTAATAGTATTTTCTGTAGAGGTGTGCTGTGTCTGGCTGGGATGGAGTTAACTTTCGTCATAGTGGCTGATACAGTGCTTTGCTTTGCAGTTGTGGCTAAAACAGTGTTGATGACACACCAACATTTTGGCTATTACTGAAAAGTGCTTGCACAGTGCCAAGGCTTTCTGTCTTTCCCACTCTGCCCTGTCACCACCCCCACAATGAGTGGATGAGGGGTCGGGAGGGGAGACAACCAGGACAACAGATCCCAACTGACCAAAGGGATATCCCGTACCGTACGAGGCTCAGCAGTAAAAGATCAGGGCAAGGGGTGTGTGTATGCATCCTGGTTATGGTGTTTGTCTTCTCATGCAACCGTTATGCTTCCTTCCTTTCTGTTTTCCAGGAAGTGGCTGGACATCTGCCTGCTGATGGGAAGTGATGAAGAATGCCTTGCTTTACATTGCTTGCACACGTAGTTTTTGCTTTCACTGTTAATCTGTCTTCATCTCCAACCAAGGAGTCGTCTTGCCTTCTTTTTACCTTCTCCGTATCCTGTAGGAGAAGGGAGTGAACCAGAGGCTGGGTGAGAGTTTGGCTGTTAGCAAGGCTAACCAAATACAACGTGATTCAGATTTATTTCCATCAGTTAACTGATACCTGTTCTCTTGTTTATCTAATCCACAAATAGTGATCAGCTGAAGGCGAAAGGATTTATTTTTCCCATTATCATCCGTGTTCTTATTTACTACTTTATAGCCTTATTTTAATCCCACTAATTCTGTAAAACTTTGCCTTCTGATACTACTTCAGCTGTTGCTCTATGCAGTATGAAAAACAGAAGCAAAGCCTTTGAACCACACCTTTCCAAGTCCATATGTAAATTGTGGGGAAGCACACTTTAAAAACCCTTGAATATCTAGAAGTTATTTAAAAATATAATGGAAAACAATATGGCATGGGAAATTTTCACTAGTTTTTAATTATTATTTTTAAAAGTATAACCTTTTTACTCACCCACTTTCTTCTATTTTCCTCTCTTTTTAATAGGAAATACAATAGAGAGAAGAATATCCACCAGTGTTTTTTCACTTAAATTTTTCTAAAGTCCTTCAAGTTTGAAACTAATCTTAGTCTTTGTCTTTACTTACCATTGCTTTAGGCTAACTCTTCAAACTATAAATAAACAGGTTCTAAAAAGAGTAACTGAGTACCAAGGTTATCAGATGGCTTCTCGTATTTCCCCTGAATATTCCAGTCACTTTTTCTGATGAATGTTAAAAAAAAAAAGTTATTAAAAGAGTCAGTGAAAACTAGAACAGTCTATGGTTTGTCTGGAAAAGAAAAAAAAGACATCTGGGAAAAAAAACCTTTGTGACATCAGAGATGGACTTCAATGTAGATTACAACATAGATGACTACACCTAAACATAGTATTTAGATATGGCTCTTTTTCAGAGACTAACTGTGCCCTAGAATCGCCGCCTCCTCCTCCTCACTGATAAGGGGAGCCCAGGACGAGAAGCTTAAATATAAATACGTACACTGGGGAGATGAAGCCAGCTGCATATGCTCTTGTATACATATATTACCTTTGCAAATACGCCAGAATCTCATTGTTTTAATGGTGAAAAAATGTTAACTCTAAATTTATTTATCGCTTGTTTATATTCATTAATTCTTAGGATGGTGTTCTCCCTGGGCAGCATCTGGTGAAGAATTGTGATACTATATTAAGAATGTCTTGGCTGTATCACTTGAGATTGTCACAGTTCCTGGTGGCATTTTTTTCCTCCAATGTTATAACATCAAAATCAAAATGAATCTATACCAGGGTTCCAGAATGGTACTTTTATTTTATTTTTCCCTTCCAAAGTAAGCTTGGCCAAAGCAGATTCTGTTTTATCAATATAATTCCTTAGGCCTGGACTCTCTTTAGTCATTTGAAAAACCTATGTAACTTTGGTTGCTAACTACAGGTCAAGGTTTAGTTCACGGTGTTAGCATGTAAAAGCAAATGTGAAGAGAAATATTGATTTCCTCCTCCCCCAGACAAGCAAGGGAATTCAAGCAGAGACTGAACTGAAACAAGATTTGCCACTGTCACTAGGAACCCACCTATGCAATGTCATGTTATTTACTTTAAAATATTCTAAAAAAAATATTTCTATTTCTATGCTTCTCATGCACTGTGAATTAAATTTTGTCTTTACTAATTGGAACTCAAAGCCTTCTGCTTATTACTGTCTGTGGGATAGAGGTACAAATATTGATTCCAAAACAGTTGTCAGTGACACTTTTTTTTTACAGAACCTGTAAGTTTACCATGCTTCAATATTTACACTGAACTTTTCAATCTTGAGTTTCTGAATTATTTAAAAATAAATAAAACATGAGTAAAGAGGTTCTCACAATGAGAGCCGAGAGATAATATTGCAGGGTCATATTAAAATCACTAGTAAGAAAAGCAATATTGTGACTGTTTGACAGGGAGGCAAGGTTTTCATGTTTTGACAACTGACATTGTGGCTCTACCTTTTGGACTCTGTATGAAAGTGGACCAGTACTAAATCATACCCAACAACTTCTTCCAAAGCTGCATTTTAGTGGAAGCTTCAGAGAGCTTCATGGTTCATTTTTCAAAGGTTCTGCACGCCAGGTGCACGCAGTGAGACTGTGCTGCTGCAGCAGGGTACGAGTTTGAGGGCAGTTGTTACTCCTGGGTGCCAACAGTCATTGGAGATGAGGTTTGAGAACAGGTAGGCTGAGAATGGGCAGCCTGGAGCAGAAAGAAACCACCACTCAACAGCTTAGAAGAAGAAGAAGGCCAAGGACCAAGGCCCAAAAGAACGAGAAAACAAAATAAGGCAATAGCAGGGGAAGGAATGGGGATAAGAAAGGCTGAAACAGAGGACTACAGAGACAAAGCAAGAGCAGCAGAACCTGGCAACAGCAACAATTGTACCAAACCTGGATTGCCCCCAGGCATCCTCAATCCCCACTTTTGTCTCCTGACAGCAAATACCTGGGAAACCTCCCAGTGCTGATCTGTATTCTCCTTCCTAGTCACTGCCCCACATGAGGGTTACTGATAGTACCAGGCCTGCACGCGGTGGGTCCTCTTGCAGTCTTCTGAATTGTGATTCTGAAGGATTTGACTCTCAAAAAAGCACAGCTTGGTTCCAGAGGAAAAGATTTCTTCTCTTTTTTCTGCCCTAACAACAATGAGTTTTTTCATGTTTTTAAAAGCTAATTATAATTGATACATGAGGAGTGTTGAGATTGCAAGGTCAATTACTCAGAAGTTAGAAAAATGTCAGAATTAAGGTTGCCTATGCAGCCTTAATTAGTCTGTCTTAGATCTAAGTATTACCATCTATAATTACATTAGCGCATGAATTTTTTTTATAGCATTCTTTCCTCATTCAGTTCACAGACTGAAAATCAGGTTTTATAATGAAAGAGATTGTTGACTGTAGGATACCAGTGTAATTTTTTTCATAAAATAAGGGTACACAGCTAATGAAGCAGGAGCTGAAAGAAAGGAGATTTAATAATTGCGGTTGCTGGATGTTTCCCAAGGAAACTGGATTTTATCAGAGAGTTCCTTTGTGGTGCTGGGCAAGTCACACTCATGGCCACTGTGGGCTTTTCATCTCTTCTGTGCCCAGTCACTCTAATCTGGGACTGACAATTAACAAAATACAATGTGATCATGCAGAAGTTTTTATCACGATGTTTAGGTGTAGCGTATCAAATCGGGGTTACTTTTGAAACCTTAATTCTGGTATTTCCTAACTTTTTAGTACTAATTTGGCAACATTTTAATTTACTGCTTGTCCTTTTTGAGTGCTTTGTTTCTGTGTTTCTCAGTAGTTTCAGGCAACTGGGCTATTCATATATTAGTGTCAATCTTGATTTTTGTTATCCTGACAAAAAAGTCTGAAATTTAATCATTTTGAATTATGACCACGCCTTTAACATTCAGAACAGATTTGAGTCAGAGCTGTGAACAGCTGTGACTGATGCTTATATTTCTTTATCTTTCTTTCTTTTCTGTGGTTAATTCTTGTATTGCTTTATTCTTCTTCCTTTCTGTAAAAATGAGAATTCATTACTATAATAATAATAAAGCTAATATAAACTGTCTAAATTATTTGTTAACTAAAATTTACTAACTAGCCATGAAAGCAAAAAAGTTCTAGGAAACACAGTCCTGATAAATCATGCCTGACATTATTTATGTGTAGTTGCTCTTTTCATATGACAGAGGAGAAGCTAGGGCAGTACGTTACAGGCCCATTCCTCTTCATAATCAAATACCAATGCTTTTATCTCAGCAAAACTAACAGTTTGTGGGTGGTGTCCTGCATCCTATCCCTCACCGTTCAGGCATTCCTACTGAGAAGTATCGCTGAAGATACGTTGAGGTGCTCCACGTAGTATCTCTTTCCAAGGTCCTCTCTTGCTCTGTTTCCTGGTTCTTTGATGTGCTCCTTAGGAAGTCATCCAACTTGTTGCGTGACAAAGATGTTGTTTCTCATGGGCTCCTATAACATCAGCCACTAGTGAGTGTTTACTTTGGGTATTCAGAACTGTTAGGAAAAAAATCTATGTGAATATCACCAGGGTGAAGGTTTCTTCTATAGCTCTCACACTGAGTGCCTAAGTAAAGGAGCAGGCAGCAGTAATCTGCTTGGTCTTTTAGTTCAGCTCTCTTTTGGTAAGAATTGCAGTGAATTTCCTGCAACTAACAAATGAACGGTATCTACAGAAGATTCAGAATCTGATAAAAAGTATCGGTAGTCATATGATAGTCCCTATCCCTGACAATAAATAATACCTGGCTCTTTTATACTACTTTTTATCAACGGAACCCAGGATGCTTTACAATAAAAAACAAGTACACATGCAAAAAACCCGAGCAAACATGTTTTCCTTTACCACGTTTTCTTTAGTGTTTTGTCCAGTATAGCTTTAAATGTTAATGCTCAAAAATATGCTATATTTCCAGTACACTTGCAAAGCCCCAAGGCAGAGAGAAAATGAAGAAACATTTATCCACATGTCATATAAAGCTTAATGATGAAACCATCAGAGGATAAGGATCAAGGCACACTGCATGCAGTTTCCCTTTGACAATCACTCTTGTCATTTTAGTTCCACATACTCACCTGGAAACTCAGCTTAAACAGAAAAAAAAGACATAGAGAAAGCAAACAGTTTTAAGAAATTTTCAAAATTGAGTAGCCTTTCTATGTACAGAAAACAGCACTTCATTTCTGAAATTAATTTAAAAAAATGAAAAGTTAATTTTCTATATTACATAATGGAAACCATTAGTACTATTATTATATATGCTATGGTAATCAAAGTCATGCAATCAAAATCAATGGTTGGTCTCAGCAACCGGAAGCATGTCAGACAAGTTTGGTTACCAACATATCACTTTCTCTTGCCACCACAGTGCATGCTGCTGTTTTCACTAGAGTTACATTCAGCTGCTTTTGACTTCTGTAGAACTAATGGCTGGGTTGGCTTTTATTGCTTGTGGATGGCGAGTAGTTTTTGTGTCCAAGGATTTTGCTTATATTTATTGAGAAAAACTTCTAACCTAAAAGCTTGTTAGAGTCCTCTAACTGATTGTTCATATTAATCAAAAAGCCCAAAATGTTGACTCACTGCTTGGGTCAAAGATGAAAAATGAGTGTAGATTAAGAGTTTTCCAGTAAAAACTTTTTCTAAACAAAGGTACATAATTTACCAAAAGGTAAATTGGAAGAAATAATCTGATTTGAAAGAAATTAATTTTTTTTTTCATATTTTAAAAAACTGTTGATATGTCCTTTGCAACACTTTTAATTGAAATTTCATTATTTTGAATTTCAGATTTAAAAAATATTTTCCCATAATTTATATGTAAACTGATTAAATCATTAAAAATTAAATAAAATATATTTTCAGGATAAAATGTTTCCACTTGTCTCATACTGTATCATTATATTAAAACACTTCAGATTAAATTTTCATTTTTGTCTAAAAGAAAGTTTTGACTCTTAATGACATAAATCAAGATTTTCCACACAGGTTTATTAAGCATAAGTTTTGCCCTAGGAAAAAGTTGGATATGATCTATTTTATTACCAAAATTAAATCAGATTTATAACTGATGAATTATGCTTTCCAAATCTATATTTTAAAATCTATATTTATTTTTTTGCTATGCCACAACAGTGCCACAGTAAGCACCCATGGTACCTAGAGATGGGCTGTATTAGTCATATTTCAGCACAAATTGCCTTAAGATATCCTTAGAGTATCAGAACTCAAGTACTATATAAACCAGCTATATCTTATGAAATATTAAAGCACAGCATGATATCAACATAGTACAGTCAGTTAAAGGAACATTATCAAATCAAATTCAACCGTCTGCATCTTTTTTAAAAAGATGAAAAGTGTTTATACCTGCGTCACAGTTACTAGCTAAATTTTTGTGCTAGTACTGACAGATTTTACCTCATTTTTAGAAAGTTTCCAACTCCGCTGCTTCTTGAAAAGACATCAAAACCCAAGACACGAAAGGCAAAGGAGCAGGAAATAGATTGTATCCAACTGATTTCTGCTTAGTTTACTTTGGTTAGAAGGTTCTCCCTGTTCCTTGATTTGAAACAGGGATTTGAGAGTTGTATCTCCTTAGAGCTTTTATCCACTATGAGCAGAAAACTCTTCTTTTTCATGACCTTATTTTCTATATATCATATAGTTTAAAATACACTAGGAAGACCTTATATCTTGGTAGATATTACACTCAGTTGGGAAGATTAATTCCAGTCCATGCCTCAGTGAGTGTGTAGGTAATTATATAGTTCTGTACAGCTACGTTAAAGAACACTATAGGCTTATTGTTTACCTGGGCAAACTCCATACAGCTCAGTGCCTATGCTGCTTACCTGGAAGACATCAGGAACCTGAACTTGTGTCTTCTGATACACAGGTGGATGTGCTGATTTATCTCTCATCTGTCATGGAAGCTGCAGTACTAAAAAATCTCCTATTTGATTTTCAGTGTGCTGTGAGTAGACCTTCCAGTGATGCTACTGGCAAAGCAAGAGTTTTAATTGTCATATAAAATTAGTTTGGTGAGGCCCAATTAATGTTTTTTAATCTCACTAGGCTCATCTCTGAACAGTCATTCTGAGCTTATTGAAGAAAGTCAGAGATTTAATTCAGCAGAAGTAGGGATTGGAGTTAACGTTCTTTATCACTAAAATTAAAGTGTCTGTTTTCCAGTAGGGTTTCAGCTTGTTATCTTCTTTCCTTTTCACATGGTCTAGCAGAAGCGGGTGGTCTGGCACTAATAAAAACTGCCCTGGGGAAAACTCTGAAGAATCACTCCTTTAAACACGCCTCATTTTATCTACTTTACATATTCATTCTCCAAGATATTCTTCCACACATTGAGATCAATACATTAGGGTGTCTAATTCTTATTACCTACACAAATCACTCTTTTCATTACCATCAAACTTACATTAGCAATTATTAGCATATTACCATAATTATATCATTATTGTAACTTAAACTTGCAGATAATTTATTGCCCAAAACCAGAATTGGTTGAAATTTGTTACAAATAGCATGTTTTCCTTTCTAACCAACAAAGTTACTTTCTATCATGAGTTACTTGCTGAGTATGATGATAGCTTCCTTAATGCCATACCCATTAGTCAGTTTTCTTGTATGAAACAAGCTGAAATTTTCTTCTACCATGCAAAAAACAGCTCTTTTGGGATCAACAGGTGGAAGACTTCTGACTTGTCACTTTCAGTCAGGGGCTGCTGTCCCAGGCTAGGAGCAGATGCATCCATCATACCATAACCTTACAAGGCAAATGGTGTTGCCACCTCAGCTGTGGTAACTTAGTTGAAGAGATGTAATCAAGCTGAGCAGGAGAGGGAAAAAATCATGTCAAGCAGAGGAGGCCCTCACTTTTTAAGAAAAGTAGAAATGAGATCTTCAAATTTCTAGGATCATTTCAGTCCCTGGAAAGATGTTAAGTCAATTTCTCTTTGAGTTCAGTTCCAAAGGCATGAAGCAGAAGGCAACAATCAGGAAGAGTTAAGGTGGATTTGCAAAGGGTCAATCATACTTGTCCAATGTGAAAGGCTGCAATGACATTACTAGCTATGTAGATAGGGAAGAATGGTGTAATATATATTTATTCAAAGTTTACATGTGCTTGAGTTTATTAAAGCTTTGAACATCTCCAACAGCATTCTTATTTGGAAGCTGAGGAAGTATTGGCTAGATCAAGGAGCTAGTGAGTAGGTTGAAGATCGTCTGGCCCACTGTATCCAAAGTCCATTTCCAGTCTGGCTTGCATCCAGTGATGAATGTTTCAATTAACAACTCCAGGGACTGATACTTGACAGAAACCTCAAGAAGTTTAACACCAGGAGTGTAGTAATTCTGTGGTATAGGATAGGAAGCTACTGGCTGAGTAATAGCGTTCCTGAAAGGTATCTGGGGATTATGGAGATTCAACACCACACAGGATATGAACAAGCAGTGAACTTGCATTGCAAATAACAATATAGCTCTAATACATTGGACTATATTAGAAGAAACATGACTACTATATTGAAGGAAAATGATTCCCCAGTAGCTGGAACTGCTGAGGTCACAACTGGTCTGCTGCACCCAGTATCGGGTCCTCTTATTCAAGACAGATGTGGAAAACCTGGTAGAGTTCCAACTGACAGTCAGAACTGTCAGAAACCTTAAGCATGTGAGAAAAGAGAGGCTGAAGAAGCTGAGCTTCGTTAATCTGGTGTAAAGATGATTAAGAGGTCATCTAAGAGACACCTGAAACTACTTGAACAGAAGTCGAAAAGATAACAGAATTGTAGAATCATAGAATAGTTTTGGTTGGAAGGGACCTCTAAAGGTCATCTAGTCCAACCTTGCTGCAATGAGCGGGGACATCTTCAACTGGATCAGGTTGCTCAGAGCCCCGTCCAACCTGACCTTGAATGTTTCCAGGGATGGAGCATCTACCACCTCTCTGGGAAACACGTGTCTGTGTTCCACCACCCACAGCATAAAAAATTTCTTCCTTATATCTAGTCTAAATCTTCCCTCTTTTAGCTGTCGTGGTTTAGGCTTAAAGCCATTACTCCTTGTCCTATCACAACAGGCCCTGCTAAAATGTTTGTCCCCGTCTTTCCTGTAGGTCCCCTTTAAGTACTACAAGGCCACAGTAAGGTCTTCTGGGAGCCTTCTCTTCTCCACACTGAACAACTCCAACTCCCTCAGCCTGTCCTCATAGGAGAGGTGTTCCATTGCTCTCATTTTTTTTGTGACCTTCCTCTGGAATCGCTCCAACAGGTCCTTATCTTTCCTGTGCTGAGGACTCCAGAGCTGGACGCAGCACTCCAGAGCAGAGTAGGGAGACAGAATCACCTCCCTTGACCTGCTGGCCACACTTCTTTGGATGCAACCCAGGATATGGTTGGCCTTCTGGGATGCAACCACATGTTGTTGGCTCATGTTGAGCTTTTCATCCAGCAGTACCCCCCAGTCCTTCTCAGCAGGGTTGCTCTCAATCCCTTCATCCCCCAGCCTTTACTGATACACGGGGTTGCCTTGACTCAGGTGCAGGATCCTACACTTGGCCTTATTGAACCTTATGAGGTTCACATGGGCTAACTTCTCAAGCTTGTCCAGGTCCCTCTGCATCACATTCCATCCCTCAGGCGTGTCAACCACACCATTTAGCTTGGTGTCGTCAGCAAACTTGCTGACGATGCACTCGATCCCACTGTCTATGTCATCAGTGAAGATATTAAACAGTACTGGTCCCCGCAGAGACCCCTGAGGGACACCACTTGTCATTGACCTCCATCTTGACATTGAGTTGTTGACCACTACCCTCTGGATGCGACCATCCAACCTGAAAATTCCACCCATCAAATCCATATCTCTCTAATCTAGAGAGAGGGATGTTGTGGGGGACTGTGTCAAAGGCCTTACAGAAGTCCAGATAGATGACATTCATAGCTCGCTCTTTGTCCACTGATGTTATCACTCCATCACAGAAGGCCATGAGGTTGGTCAGGCAGGACTTGCCCTTGATGAAGCCATGCTGGCTGTCTCAAATCACCTCCCTGTCCTCCATGTGCCTCAGCATAACTTCGAGGAGGAGGATCTGTTCCATGATCTTCCCAGGCACAGAGGTGAGGCTGACAGTGTGGTAGTTCTCAGGGTTCTCCTTTCTACCTGTTTTAAAAATGAGTGCATTCACCTGCTTCCAGTCATCGGGCACTTCACCTGACTGCCATGACTTTTCAAATACCATGTGGAGTGGCTTGGCCACTACATCAGCCAGTGCCTTCAGGACTCTGGGATGCATCTCATCAGGTCCCATAGACTTCTGTATGTCAAATTCCCTAGGTAATCAGGAACCTGATCTTCTCTTACAGTGGGAGGAACTTTTCTCCCCCACTCCCTGTCTGTGGTCCATCCACTCCACAGGTGTGGGGAGAGAGGTTGCCAGTGAAGACTGAGGCAAAGAAATTGTTGAGTACCTCAGCCTTCTCATCCTCTGTTACCAGTTTGCCAGTCTTGCTCATCAAGTGGGGTATGCTTTCTTTGACCTTCCTTTTCTGGCTGACATACCACAGAAACCCTTTTTGCTACTCTTTGCATCCCTTGCCCGGTTCAGCTCCAGTTGCTCCTTGGCTGTCCTGACCCCATACCTATGCATCTGGGCAGCGTTCCTATACTCTTCCCGGGATACCTGTCCCTGCTTCCACTGCCTCTGATTTTCCTTCTTGCCCTTTAGTTTGACCAGCATGTCTCGACTCAGCCATGCTGGTCTCTTGCTGATGTAGACCAAGATGACAGGACCAAATACTTTTTGGCAGTAACAAAGAATAAGGGAAGGGAAAAAGGTCACAAAATCTGTCTTGGTTGTTCATATTGCACATTCTGAAAAACTAAATCAGTAGGGGAGTAATGCACCACTGAACCAGGTTATTCAGAGAGCTGGTGAAGTCTCCAACTTTCGAGCTTTTCAACACTTACATTGGCAAAGCCATAACAGATCTGACCTAGTGCTGTTGAGAGCCCAACTCTGAAATGGAGTTTGGACCAGATGATACTCCAAAGGTACCTTCCATCCAGTATTTCTATGAGTCTATTTTAGACATCTACATGAAATGAATCATATTTTAAACAGCACTGACTGCAATGATTTTTACTATTAAGGAAAGTAGGGATGAATTCTTTAGTCATAGCCAGTGATATCCTTAGAGACTTCAGGGTTGAGATTCATCTTTCTAAATGTAACTGTCTATAGTTTGAGCTACTCACCCTCTACTTACCTTTTCATCATTTTGTAAAGTACTGTTCATCTCATCACAGGTTAGTCAACTGAAATAGTCAAGTTAATTGAATGATAAATGTAACTATTTATTCCATTGACTATAAAGAAGCCAAGTTTAACTAACTGAAGGATAGATGTCTACTTGTAGATGTTCTCAACTGTTCATATGAATCCTATTGTGAATATTTAAATCATCCAGTTAAGAAGGAAATTGTTTATGTTGAGTCCGTCTTCATGTTTGATATTAATGGTGAAAGTATTAGTTGCTTACTAAGTCCCTAAAATTAAATGGTTGTTTACTTTATTTAAAATAAACAAACAAAAAATGTCAGTATGTATTGGATGTTAGTTCTAAAGCAGTGTATTAAACATTGCACAGTTCTCACAACAGAGAACTTTTTACAAAGACAAAGATAAAATTATTGACTAATCATGCAATCACATGTATTTTACTACTAAAGAGATTAATTACTGTTAAATAGTGAGATGACATTTTAAACAGGTAAATTTCTACAATCACAATTAAACTTGTGCTATAGATACCCGAAAAAGGTATTTATACTTTCAATAAGGAAACATAAAGTGATAACCTACAAAATACATTATTTTAGAAAGTCAGCATTTCTTCAGCACAAAAATACCAAACTGCATATAATTTGGTTTGTTGCACTGAACATTGGTTTGTTGCAAGATGCCAGGTTATCAAAATAAGGGAAAAACATGCACCATTTGAAGACAAAGAAACAAATTTAGATTAAAAAAAACAAAACATCCAGACAATGTGGAAATGTTTTCACATTTCTTTTGGACTTGTAGCATTCAAGTGTTTGACTGTCTGTTTTCACCATTAACTATAGAATTCTGTGGTAGTGATCACTGGGAGTGCAAACATAGGCTAGTACCTTAATTTCTCATGTATTCTTTCAATTAGTTTTATATGAAGTCTTATTTTGTTTAAAAAAGTAACAGAAAATGAGAAACACATACCTTGAACTAATGACACTCCAGTCTCCAGATGTTTCCAATTTAAATGTCTGTCAAGGTCATAAAGGTCATAAATAAGGTTCATAAGATTCTGACCTATTGAAGTAGGTTGCCTCATCTGTGCAGTGCAAATATTGTCCACTACATCCATACAAGTTTGGAAATATTAGCAATACATTCTAAGATATCAGAGAAAATTTTTCCTCTGTGTTTTTTAGGTTCAATTTAGTAGTTCAGCTATAGTGGAAAAGGTAATTTGGTAGCAGTCTTCAGGATACATATTTCCAGTAAAAATATCCCATTGGGATCAAGAAATAAACAGCAGCTTTTAATTAGGATGTTTTGCATGAAATCTTTTGCATAGTTAACTGATATAAATAAGCTTTTATTGCATAAACTATGGAAACCAGAATATTAATTTGACAAATGCATTAAAAATAGAATTGTCAAGGACACTTTAAGAAAAGCAGAATAAGAAAATAAAACCCCCCAAATAAATATGTCTTAATTTTTCTTCTTTTTCTTTTTTTTTTTACTTCTGAAAATTGTTCTATTGTCCTTCTCCAGTGTAGTTTGTAGATGGATACCCCAAATCCAGCCCATTAGGACAACTGATATGATGAAACAGAACCATGGAACTCTAGGTCAGAGGTTAAATGATACAACAGAATCGTTTCAAACCCCTAAGCATGCACTTCAGGGACATTGCAGCTCCATACTGGAGCTAAACCTGGCAGTAGTCTGCTGGCAACTAAGCCCCACACAGGCACTTGCTCACTTCCCCCACAGCGGGATGGGGGAAGAGAATCAGAAGGATAAAAGTGAGAAAACCTGTGGGTTAAAAACAGTTTAATAATCAAAATAATATAATAATAACAACAACAACAACAACATAATGAAAAGAAAATAACAAAGAAAGATAAGTAAAACCCAAGAAAGACAAGTGATATAAATGAGAACAATTGCTCACCACAAACAGACCGATGCCCAGCCAGTCCCCGAGCAGCGTACCCTCTGCCTACCTTCCCCCTAGTTTTATTGCTGAACATGACATCATGTGATATGGAATATCCCTTTGGTCAGTTGGGGTCAGCTGTCCTGGCTGTTTCTCCTCCCAGCTTCTCCACCCCCAGCCTACTCACTGGTGGGGCAGTGTGAGGAGCAGAAAAGTCCTTCACTCTGTGTAAGCACTGCTCAGCAATAATGAAAACATCCCCATATCATCAACACTGTTTCCAGCACAAACCTGAAACACAGCCCCATACCATTTCCTGTGAAAAAAATTAACTCTAACCCAGCTAAAACTAGCACATGGTCATTGTCATAGCCATATTCTACATTCATGATTTCGTTTCCAATGAAAGGAATTCTGGATAGCATGGTAGCAGCATGCAGGACACACAATATGCTACAATGGGCTCCAGTCTGGGTAGCTGGGGATCAGGAACTCCAGGTATTCATCATATACTTGCAGAGCAGGTAGTAGGTTACTGAAAATCCCAATTTCAGTGGTGAAGAACTCTTGTATTATGTTCAAATTGCCTCTGGATGTGTAAATTGTCTATTCACAGTCATATTTCAATTTTTATTTGAAATTACTTGTTGTCCTTTCAAGAGATAAGTACTTGTATTCAATAAAAAAACCCTTCTGTACGCAGCATGTTCAGTACAAGAAATTTGCTTTGTTGTACAAATTCCTTTCTCACTTTCACATTTGTACTAATGTGGAAACATTCCAGCTAAATCGGTGTTGCAACTTCTGCATTATAGCACTGTAACATATGACTGTTCAGCTTTTTACATCCTTGCAAATCAAATCTTCAGAATTTTCTAAAGGCATTAGAAAGAGCAGTCCAGATTGGGCCTGTGGTTTAGTGTTTTGTCTCCAAGGTGTGCGGACGAGGGGGAATAACAGATGCAGAATATATATATATATATATATTCTTATTCTGGTATATACATATACATACACATGCACATACACATACACGTACACATTTATGTACTTTATAGGCATGAATATGTGGCCTATACAATTCTGATTAGGCCTGGAGATTAACTGGTTGAAGAGTAAAATGAATACTGATGTATGTGTATAATCCAAATTGTCTGGAGTAGCAATTCTTTGTCTTCATATTATTTAACCAGTTCTGAAGCATAGACAAGAACAGAATTTAGCACTGTCCACAAGTGGCAAAGAAATCCTGTAGAAGACCATAGTGATGATGATAGGTTTAACATGAAAAGTAAGTTATTAGAACTATTTAGGACAGTCTTTTCAAACTTCTGTGTTCCTGCAGGCTCATAAATGGTACTTTTATCTGATTAGACCTGGCAACACATAAGATAATTCATTAGAAGGGAAATTCTTGCAACAGAAACAAATGATGTTGCTACTTTGAGAAGAAGTCTAATAAAGACCTCTAGGCAGCTCCTTTGATTTCTCAGATTCACAGGAGCACTGAGATGAAGAACAGCATTTCCTGACTTGAAGGCGGGGGTACAGAAAAGGCCATCAGATTGGTCAAATGTTGGGAGACCAACTCAGATCTTCTAACGCAACAGTCAGTTCTGGCACCAGAAATTCAGACATACTTTGTATTCTATTTCACTTGTCAACCACCTCCAGTTATAAAACTAAACTTACTTTGTTTCATGTTTTAGTCTCGTGTTTAACTGTATTTCAGGAGCTGGTATGTACAGATATAGGGACTCTCCAGTGCAATTGGTTAGGGGTATGCACCTGAAGGATGATTAGATATCAAAAAAAAGAAATGTGGAATAGAAGCTGGTCCACCTAATCCTATAACACAACCCTATAACACAGACGAACATTTGCTATTTCAAGAGGGTTTGCCTGCAGACAGAAAACTCTTCTCTTGGGAAAAGGTCAATGTGTTTGATGTATTTGAGTGGTGAAGTGAAGAAGCTCAGAGTATCAATGCAGGTCTCATAGTAAACTGCTTGTCCCTGTAAGACAGACATAAAACTTTGTGTCATTGATTGGTAGAAAAACAAAAATGAGACAAAGCTATACACTGGGTTGTCAGAACTTCTAATAAAGGTAATTCTCTACTTACATACTTAACTAAAATGTA
Organism: Ibidorhyncha struthersii; assembly: GCA_013398815.1. Taxonomy (NCBI): domain Eukaryota; kingdom Metazoa; phylum Chordata; class Aves; order Charadriiformes; family Charadriidae; genus Ibidorhyncha; species Ibidorhyncha struthersii. The sequence continues at coordinate 140,499 of VZSZ01002502.1, read as the reverse complement.
GCTAATGTAAATATCATAATTGAAGTCTAGCTATAGATAACCATTCGGGAAGATGTTATCAGAGAAAATTACTCTTTTTAATAGAGAGATACTGTACCTTTTATGTGCCTCTCATCTCTATATTAGATGTTTGGAAATGTGTAACAAATATTTTATAATTCTAGGCAGATAGGCTCAGTTGCAATTCACAAAAACTTTGACTTTAGAGGACCTGTCTCTTTTAATTAGAATTATGAGTCCGTAACTGTTACATTATATTTTGATCTATTTTTTTTTAACCCTATGTATATTAGGACTAAGTTCACTGAAGTAAACTGTCTTAATTCACACCAGGTTTATGCCATTGCAGTGAATTTTCACCTATTTAACACAGGTGTGTGTGTGTCGTAGACCTGAACCACTGTTAGACTTACATGCTGGCAAGCTTCCAAAAAGGGAATTTTTATATATAATGAAGTTATTATCATGGAACATAGTGCTAATGCTGTGACATTTTGTAGCGTCTGATGTGTTAGGCTGGGATATTTTCTCTCAGGACTTACATATCTTGGCCAATTGAAGAAGATCTCTAGTCGGTATTATTTGTTGCTGTGCCTTTGTTTTTAAAAAGCAACTGCCAATGCCCAAATGAATAGTGATGGTGCAGTTGGAGCTTCTCTGTTGTAGGAAGTGAAGGTTTATAGACGAGTTTATAGAATGTCAAGTCATATTATCTGCTACACAGGGATATGACCTGACGGGCAGAAATCAAAGCTTCAAAGTGTCATCCTGATACACTGGAGACTGAGAGCCACTGACCTACCTTTTAATGATATAAATTTGTTTGTAGCGATATAAAAATAGCTTCAATCTGGATACAAAAAGATTACAGCTTGAAAGGTCAAGAAATTTATAATAATTTTGAATAAAAGATCATAGGCATAAGTTGCAATGCTAGTTAATTCCTTTTGTTTATTCTCTTTTACCAATACACGACTGTACTTCACCGAGTTAGGAGGAGGGGTATTATTCTAGCAATGACTGGTGGCTGGTTTTGCAAAGACAATAACAGCAGCAAACTTCTGTTTAAAGCAACTGAGTCTAAAATTAAGGCATCAGAGTTCAGACAGGTAGTGTCTGGGAGAGTTGGGTCCAGTATTGCTGTCACCCACCTCCTGTCCTACACAAGTCCGGTGGCTTTATGTTAGCTGTACAGTCTGCCTGTGCATTCAAAAGTGGAGTTCTGCTCACACCAATACGTAACCTTGGAAGTACTTCAAGCATGTAAACGACTGCTGTCAACAGTGACATTTTCCAGGAAACTGAAACTTGGCATCTGAGTAGTCCTGGCTTCTTCTTCACTTGTTCCCTCCCGAGGTCCATGCGTTATTCATGCCACACTTACTGTCGCAAGCCTTGCACACAGCGTACCTGACACTTCTACCACTGTTAGCTCCCTGCTTAGAGACTCCATCCAAACAATAAAAGACCCAGATCCATTCCTTCCTTTGTCTGAAGGAATTAGAGCTAATCTCCAGGCTGATATCCTGTTTGCCACTTTTCTTTGAAGTTTCCTGCTTAAAATTGAATAGAACCATCACGTAACTGTTATTTTGAATTGTTTGACTTAAAAAGCATTTGGGTCAGCCTGCTGTATTTTATCAGGGTTGGTTTTTAACTTATTTTTTACTCCAGGCGGAAAATTTCACTTAAAAAACCCCAAACTACCTATGATACTACAATTTCTCTCTCTCTCTCTCTCTCTCTCTCTCTTTCTTGTGTGCAAAATAAAAAGCAGCAGTGCTAAACCAGACCAGAGGCTCACCTTTGATGGTGGCCAGCAGCAGCTGTTCAGTGAACAAGTATATGAACAGGGTATGCACAGAGTGGTACTTTCCTTGTTTATGTTCTTCCAGCTTCTGGCAATCTGTGGTTCAAGGACCTTCTGAACTGGAGCCAGAGGCTGTAATCAGACCACCATATTTAGTAGTCCTTGGTGGAGCTTTCCTCCATTAGCTTGCCTAATGAACTTTTGAATCCATTTATACTCTTGGTATCCAAAACATCCTGTAGCCACAGGTTCAACAGTCCATTTAAGTATTGAATGACAAAGGTATTTCCTTTGAGTATTCCAGAAAATTTTCTTCGTACTTCCATTTGATGTTCTCTCATTTCTGTGTTATCAAAATCACATTATTAGCCATACCATATTATTCATGGTTTTACAGATCTTTGTCACACCTCAGTCATCTCTTGTCTAAGCTTAAGAGTGTTCATCAGTTTAATACTTCTGTAGAGAAGACTTACATATCTTTCAGCCTTCTAGTGGTACTATGTTCCTCTTCATATGAGGTGACCAGAACCTCATGATGTTTTCTAAATATGAGTGCACCAATTATTCACAAATATTCATAGTTACATAGGTTTCAGTTCTATTTTAGTTCTGCTTCTATTCCTCTATTTAGTTCCTTCTATTCCTCCTCTATTCTTGACACTGTCTTTTTCACCACGGCTAAATATTAAACTCACACTATTGGAAATTTATTAACAATAATTTTAGCTTTTTTTTTTTTAATCTGGAAATCCTCTATGAACTTCAGTGTATACAAATTTTAATGTATAGTTAAATGAATATATTTTAATGGAAAATATGGAATAAATCAATACAGTATGTTAACATAAACTAAACTGAAATAAACATTAACTAAAAAATGCTAGTTTAAGAACTCGGATAATACAGATTATGGTTTTATGGAAATAAAACCTATGTTTTTATTTATGTGACTCACAATATTCAAGGATTTTAGAGGGCCAAGCAGTGATCAGCTCCCTTTTAGTATAAGTATGACCCGAAAACTCAAGCAGAATTTACAGACTAAGACCAGATGAAGGAAATGAAATATTATTGTACTATTTTAGAGCAGAGAGTGAGTTTGCCAGAACATACAAAAAAAGTATAAATCTTTAGGAACTATCTTTGAATTTGCTGAAAGTCTTAGGCAGTGTTATATAGAATCATAGAATCGTCTAGGTTGGAAGGCACCTTTAAGATCATCGAGTCCAGCCATCAACATAACACTGCCAAAACCACCACTAAACCATGTCCCTGAGCACCACATCTAACTGTCTTTTAAATACCTCCAGGGATAACAATTCCACCACTTCCCTGGGCAGCCCGTTCCAATGTTTGATAGCCCTTTCGGGGAACAAATTTTTCCTAATATCCAAACTAAACCTTCCCTGGAGTAACTTGTGTCCATATCCTCTTGTCCTATTACTATTACTTGGCCTATTACTTGGGAGAAGAGACCAACCCCCACCTCCCTACAACCTCTTTTCAGGTAGTTGTAGAGAGCAATAAGGTATCCCCTCAGCCTCCTTTTCTCCAGGCTAAACAGCCCCAATTCCCTCAGTCATTCCTCATAAGACTTGTCCTCCAGACCCCTCACCAGCTTCGTTGTCCTTCTCTGGACTCACTCAAGAATCTCAATGTCTTTCTTGTAGTGAGTAGCCCAAAACTGAACACAATACTTCAGGTGGGGCCTCACTGGTGCTGAGTACAGTGGGACAATCACTTCCTTAGTCCTGCTGGCCACACTATTCTTGATATTCCAGGATGCTGTTGGCCTTCTTGGCCACCTGGGCACACTATCCATAAGACCATCCAACCTTGTTTGAAAACTTAAACAAAACCGTGTCTTTCCAATCTGTTTACTTAATAACATTTTCATCTTATTACAGGGAATACCCAGAACTAATTTGCAAGCTTTTTGAGTTTTGCTAACTTCTGAATGATCAAAATTTGTACATGGGTTTCCCTGATTTGTCTGTTACAGGAATTTCTCCCATGCTGCTCCTCACTGAGGAAACAAGGACAAACTTAGTGGTAGAGAATGGGGAAGAGAGGTCCTTCTCCAGGTCCTGCTCACTCTGTATATATTTCCTGGGTCACTGATTTGACACATCATATCTGTTGCATTTGCTTCCTGCTCACATGAAATCTTGGCGCTGCTTTAACATCAGCTATTATGGGATCACCACCAAGAAGTCACTGCCTTGCAACATTCTGGACCAGAAATGAAGAGACATATACCCAGCTGGAACCCAAGAGAAATGTATTTATGGCCGGAAGTACCCATCCAAAGAACCTGGATCCTATTCACTAGTGTTGTGAAACGTTCTACGGGACATTTAATGGCTATAAATATCAGGGGGACTCAGCTTTCTAGATTTTCGCTGGGGAAGAAAAACCCGACAAACTCACCTGTAACACTCTGTCCCATGGCACCAGCATGGAATACTGGGTTATCTCTGATTCATGGTTTAAGAATACTACTCACTAAATTGCTAACACGATTTCCTGTATTGCTGATATACTTTTGGAGGAGAAATTTCTGACCTCGTCATAATATCTGCAAATGTCACAGACCAGGGCAGGAATGAGGTCATTAACAGAGGTCATTAACAACTGCTTGGAGGTTTTGTGGAAAGATTTATCCCATTGGATATTTTTCTTGCTGTGAAATTTAACCTACCATTCTCTTTGTTTCTCACGCCTGCCTTTCTCTAGCAATACTGGAAAAGTGCCAGTTCGGTGAGAGTTTGCTTTCCTTTTCTTGACTGACACACCATACTCAGCTCGAAGTGCAAATAGCTCAAAAGGTGATTTTAGGATCAATATAAATAAAACTGACACTTCTCTGATGGGGAGATCTTTGTTATTGTTGTAGGTAGAAGTAGCAGTGGACAGGCTTGGAATATGATGTGGCATACCATGAATCACACATTCTGTGCTGGTATTTTCTTTGACTGATTTATTGGATTGCTAAGATTAAGATATAGATGTTCTTTGTAATATGTTGCTCTCTATATATGGACGCAAAAGCATGACTTGTAATAAATCCATTCATTGTTCACCTTTGACTTTCAGATCACGTGCCTATTCTACTAATTTATCTCCCTGAGGCTTATTCTACTGTTACAAAGATATGAAAAGCCACCATCCTTTAGAAGCAGGCAGCTGCCTTTTTTTTTTTTTTCCTCAGGTATAGAATCGCCTGCTGTAAAAAGCACTCCACTCAAGGTTTATGATGAACAAAGATCAGAATATTAATAATTTGTCCTGGCATAAAAGTGCAATGCTTTTTAAGTAATGTAAAATCTCACAGAAGTCCTAATTTTAGGCAGCCAACAATGACTATTGTGGCGTGTTACAATGAATATTATGGCGTGCTAAAGACAAAGGAAGATTGAGGGCATTTTGCTTATCCTTGAAGCTGGCAGGACAAGATCCAAATTTAGTCTGAAACTCAAACCTGTGTGACTGCCAAGCTGAAGCCGATGAGCCCCATCTCTCAGTGGGGCTCTGTGCTCAGTGCCATACTGTGTGTGGGTATGCATTGCTGACTGTCTGGTAACAGGGCGGACAGCAAGCCTGTGACTGTCTGCATTTCCATGGGAAAGGTAAATGTGCTCTAAATGGATCAAGTACCAAAGAAAAACGTAGACTAGCAGATGGGATAAGGGAAATAAAAGATTAATTAGTGGTAATGAGAACAGCACTATCAAAAAGTAAAAAGACATTGCTACAAAAGATGAGTTTTAAAGCATGATATAAACAAGGGGAAAATGGCTTTTTGCAGTTGGGCTTCTGTAAGTGGTACAGAAACTCTGGGTTCCAAATAATCAACTGGGAGCTCTGAGGAAGATATTAGAGTAAAAAATTGAATCAGTTGAATATTCTTATCAAAAATGATGGAATATCAGTGGTTTTAGTCTATAACTTCTTGCTGCATAACTGCTTGGCAATTCAGAGGGTGTTGGTCACTTAAATGTTACAGAGCTGCCGTGTTTATTTCCATCAGAACAAGCATGCTGGAAACACCAGGCTCCCACAGGAGGCTGCTAAGATCATTCAGACCCCACATAGCAAGAAGGAATTAGCAGTTTTATGAGGATTCTCTTTGGAAGGTTATAAATATTTCGTTGACACATATAACCATTTTTTATTGGATATGAGGAGTACCTACATCTCTTTTTGTTTCTACTTAGTAGTATTTCCTGCTCTTATCTCTACCCAGGGATTGCTCCTCTGTTGTGCTCAAGTTAAAAAAAAACAAGAAGAGTCAGCTTTGCTGGCCAACTGTAAAAAAACCCTATAGAATGGATTCCTTCTCTGTGACTAGTAAACCTTCTTGACTGGACCTAATACTCCCTAGACATCATTGTCTCCTCAAATAGCAAACAATTTCTAAAATAAATAGTATCCCAGTTTTCCTGTATACTCAAGTTATGTGAACAGTCACAAAGTGGATGAAATCAAACAGGCCTAAGACAGACAATGTTGGATATCTAGTGCTGCCCAGCAACAGCTAGAGCAAAAGCCTACAACCCAAGCAGGAGTGCAGCTTCTGCATGGACAGACAAAAGTTCAGACTAAAGGATTAATTTGCTAAAAGTTGAATAGAAAGTGAATTTAGAATAAGTAGTTACACACACAAACACAGCCATATTTATTCACAACCATATTATGTATCTGTAGAGTTCAACAGGCTAATAAATAGCATGATGAGCTAGCTAGTCATTCTGAATCACTGACAGAATTTACTTCTTGTTTTCCTAGTGTGAGTTACTAGAAGTCACATCACAGTTTCCATGATTTTTTCATTATTCAAAATAATTCACTGAATGTCTTGAACAAATATTTCAGTGTACAGATTTTTATATTTATGAATATTCATGTATCATTTACTGGGTTTTAGCTTATTCAGAAATTCAGATTGCATCTGTTTTGTTGGCACGTTCAGACATATTGATATATCCCGACACCTTGTCTAAAACTGACAATTCTTACAGTTGGATTTCTGGGGCAAATATTTACATCAGCACATTAAAATATTCTGTGGATTATTATTCTGAAAGAACATACTTAAAATTCTCTGGATACTGTCTACAGAATATGTCTTTGAATAATTTTCTCTCTTTCCTAGATTATTTAAAGAAAATGAATAAAAGTAGTTCAAGTAAAAACCGAATGGAAACACTTTCCTACTATATGTCTCCTCTTCTTCCCTGTGACAGCAGTCTTCAAAGGTTATCAACATATGCAGTGTATTGTGAATCAATTGTTTTATAGCCATTATTAACATATGTAGGTAAAAAAAAAAAAAAGGAACAATCAATCTTCAATTTGAAATTCATTATTTTGCCTTGAAAAGTTATACCTTGAACTTTTTTAATTTACCTTTTTATACTTTAAGTTGATATTTATATCTGTCCACCCTAGTCAGTGGGTTGTTTAGCATCCAGTCCTGAAGCACTTTAGGATCCAGTCTTAAATTTATGTCTCTTAAAGGCTCCTGTAGTTACACTTAATTCAACACTGCTTTCTCTGTTGTGGCTATAGATTTTACTGGTGTGGGCAGAATAAATATAAGACTGAGAAATTATATGTTTATTTTAAGAGTTTTCATCACACACAAACCGGGGATGATGAGGCCTCATAGACTTTATTTTCTACACAGATTAATATGCGTTAATATACGTGTGGTGAAGTAGATAAAATTATTGGACTGTTGTTTTATCAGGGGATAAAATTACACAAAGTGCCAATCATGAAGGCACATCTCAGGTACTGGTGTCTAACAAAGCTTGGGGAACTTCACTGAACTTCATGTTTGCCTTTTGACAAATACTTAGATTAGACTAATATTTGTCTAACCCATTTTCACTTTCTTACAACACAGCAATGTCATTACATGTAAGAAAAACTGGAGGAATCCCTAGCTGGAGTTCAGACACTGGAATTCCTTTTTGTTGATATGTTTTTGGCTTCTTAACATATCTTCAAGGGAAGCCTAATCCAAATATCACAACAGGAAAATTCATATTTCAAAGTTGTGTGTTATGGAAGCTTCTAACCTGGCTTTCAGTCTTATCCATCAAAGAGAGATGAAATTCAAATTTAGCTCCAAATGCAACACTTGACCCTGTAGATTGATGACCATATCTAGATTTATCTTTTTAAAGCTTTCTATCTGCAAGAACACAACTGTTACTAAGTGATATGTTGAACACAAAGAGTAATATAAAATTAGCTCTACCTAAATCAGGTCAAAAATCCACCTTGCCCAAAAAACTGTCTCACACGTATCTATTCAAATCTTATAAAGCTATATAGGATATTTTGGAAGATATATGATCTTCTGTCATCACAGCAATTGATTCCCTGACAAGTGCAAAAGTCTTACAAATGGGGAACGTACAAATATATGTCAAAGTTTCTGGTTTGTGACTAGAACTATTTCTGGCCAAGTGAGCTGCTAAGTCTCAGATGAGAACCACCCCCCCTCTGATATTGTTTGTCTGCATATCAAAATGTATTTAAGAAAACTTTTTACAAACCCCAAAAGAAATCACACTGATTGTCTTGCTGAAGGGTCATTGTATCTTTTCCAATATTGCCACGGTCACCTGAAGTTCCAGCTAACAAAACAGAAAGATGGGTGGTACATCTTTTGCCTCCTGCAAATGCTGATTTTATTATAGTTATACACGTTGATTTATTTTTAGACTTCGGTATTTTTATAGACCTTTTTCTCTCATACTGTTTTTATATGTTTCTCTTCCTGTGTCTTCCTGCTTGTACTTAGGGAAACAGTTGTTTACATTGTTTTTCTTTCATTTTTTTTTCCATTAGAATTATTCTCTGTGTAATTAGAGAAGTTTTTTGCCTTTTCTTTTTTGTATTCATGTTAGTGTGTGTTCTAAATATCTTTTTCATTTATGTTTTCATTTTGAGCAGTTCTGTTTTACATACTCTCAGCTCTGAGAAGATGACAACTTACCAGGAGAAAAAACCTCCCTCTCACTTCTTTCTGATACCAATATCAAGATAGTGTTTGGGTTTTTTTTTCACTTTTTTTAACCCCTTGTCCTTTTCTGTTGCCTTCTCCCCCCAGTTCATCATTCTTGTTGTGGTCCATTAATTTTATTTTCTAAGCAAGTTGTCCTTAAAACTGAGTAAGGGAAAAGGTAAAAAAATTAACACCAATAATACAAGTTCTTTACTGAGAGAAAAATATGTTTAGAAGGTAGCAATATAGGTAGATAAGCAAATAATAAAATGAAGAGGAAATGGACTTTGGATATATTAACACAGTTAATATTTTAGTTTTTTAACAGTTAACTATAAAGTCAAAAGTGTGAACAGAGAGTATAAATAACACATTTTTTCAACTGTTTTTAAGAAGCAACGGCTCTGAAAGGGATTGAAATTTTTGTGGATAGCTAGCTGCATCTGAGCTGCTGTGTTATGCCATAGCTAAGATGGAAAATGAGATCTTTCTTTTTTTAAGATAGGAAATATAATGGAGTAAGAAGATGGTATGGCTTCTATAAAAGGCAGCAATGAGACTGGAAGGCTGTAGCTGGTTCTATTGTCCCTGGTTTGTAACAGATATATATGAACAAGTTGGAAAGGATCCAGAGAAATGTCTTACAGTTGGTCTGTGGTCTGCAGAACCTATAGGATAGCAAGAACCTAGAGATGCAGAACCTCTGTAGCTTACAGGGGAACAAAAGCACCCTTAGCACTTAGCCTATGGACAGAATGATGTGACCTCTTGGTGTTTCAGTTCATTTTGGCAGAAAATACAATGTGGAGAAACTGTATCTT
>VZSZ01002502.1:118900-130822 GCA_013398815.1 Ibidorhyncha struthersii | reverse complement strand
TTTTAAGAGTTTCGACATTGAAATCTAAACATTATTTTATGTTAAAAGCTACAATTTCCATTTTGTGTAGGTTATCAAAGTTAACCCCAAATTCTGAATGGTAACAACTGAAAGGAAATTAGACTACTCAATAAACAAAAAATTGCTCAAAAATTTAATTCTGGTTTATCCACAGACATAAGATCATCTCCAGTAACAGATCTCTACATAATCTAGAAAAAAAATAGCTAATGATATCCAACAAATAGGAAAATTAACTATGTAAATTCAAGCCAGAAAACATCCTTCCCTTTCCTCTTTCTCCTCTCCCCTTCTCTCCTCTCCTCAGTTAAACACTGAGTGAGTCTCTGCAGGAATCAGAGGTTGGTCACTGAGAATGTTTGATCAGTTGCACTGTGCAGCTAGACAGTGAAATATATCATTTTAAGTTAGTTCTTTTTAGACTAAAAATTGAATAACATATGCTAGACTTTGGATACTGATGATCTGATACTCCTGAACCAAAGAATAAAAAACAGAATAAAAAGTTTGTGCTGGTCTATTTTCAAAGAATAAACAGAAGAAAAAATTCTTTCATGATAGTTCAAACTACAGACTGTCCTTAACTAGAAAGTCTATATTACACTAAACACAACCAAATAAAGCTTTTAATGTATGAGTTTTTGCTATCAGAAATTTCAGCTTTACAGAAATACTTTTTTTAGAAAATATTTTTTGAAGAATGTTATGTTTCCCAGTTATGAAATGAAAATAAGACCTGTATCAATTCAAAATAGTAATTTCAAAGAACCACTGTTCTTTTGAACCATTTGCAAAACAGCAACATGTTCAAGAGAAATCTCACTCGATTTTTCAGGTTATAACTTCTGTTACAGTAGTACAGAATTTTTCATTTCACAATGCTTCTTGAATTCCTGCTTTGAGACGAAATTCAAAATAAATACGAAACATCAGGATATCCTTCCAAACCAAATAATTTTGTAGACCAATTTCTTATTGTTTCCTAGTGAAGAAATTACTTTAAAATACAGAGAAAAAAAAAGCCTCACAAACTCCATTCCAGTCCAGGTGGCCAAAAATTAATTTTCAGTGTTCATGAAATCATTAATTCCTTAGTACTTTTTATACTGAAAGTAATGGAAATTTTATACTAATGACAATCTGTTCTGATTAATCATACCTAAGTTTTTATGACGTGTAACTTAATAGCTTGCCTAGTCACATTTTGCAACTCTCTCTCCTAAACGTACTTTTGTTCCTCCTTTGCAGAATCTCACTGGCAGATGTCTTTTTTCCTGGAAAAAAGATAACAAAAAAAAATGCAAAGCCCCAAAATACCCACCACAACTGTCAAGTGGCACTCCAGCTGTCATTAATATAACTGTGTGTGGCAGATTATTGTGTAGGTGGTAGTAAGACTGTGACACAATTAAGTCCCCTTTTTTAGAAGGGGCAACATCTACACTAGTAAGAAATGTAGTGCAGTTGGAGCTGTTCAAAAGTTTTCTGAGGACTCATTACTGACGGCATTTTGTTTCAGACTAGCTCCTCTTTAGCACTGTGCACTAAACGCTTGGTAGTTGCTGAAGATAAATGTAATCCCAGAGTGAAGCTTCTAGTTTATTTTTATTAGAAACGAAACTTATTTATTAGCTCCAAAATCACCTGAAAATACAAATCCAAACGTTATAAATGGGCAGCATCAGGAGATTTCCTCCAAAAGCACTCTACTGATCTGACCTGAAATTCTGCCATAGGTGCACCCTGCAATGTCTTTTGTTTTTTCTCTCACCCTTTTAGCAATGGATTGGGAATTCAGATCAGATATGGGTTTCACAGACTTAACTTCAGACTTCTTTCTTTTAAGAAACAAGCAAGCAGTGCAATCCTCTGCAGCAACTTCAGCCTGTTGGGCTTCCAAAATTAGACCTGAAAAGAACACACCTTTCTCCTCTTCTGAGATATTGACACTGGCAGTGTTCAAGATGCGAATAAGAGAGTGGTTTTTGTTCAATTGCTGCTGCAGAATCAAACAGTGAATGAGGCAAGGTGATTAATTGTATTCTCTACGCTTTCACAGTTCTTCCAGAAGCTGATAGGCATTTCCTTATGAAATGTCAGTTAGAGATTACTAAAGTATTTCCAGTTTTATTTCATATTAAAGGTGTATTTTAATAAGCAGATTTAAAAGCTGAGAATGCTCAGTGCAGAGTTGTCTCTTTTGATGCAGGTCAAAGCTATAGATCGCCACAAGTTAAATACATCACCCCCCGAGAACCAATTCCATGTATAATAAAACAAAACAAAAAATAAAAAAAAAAACCAATAAGTATGAGCCAAAAAATACCTCAAGCAATAGATAGGTTAGGACTATTACAATTCCTTACATGATTATGAGATGAAGTTTTTACATATCCCTGAAAGAGACTTGAACCTCTACTTTTACAGCTTTTGCCTTGATTCCAAATTTGGCTGTAGTAATTATCTCTCCTTCCTAAAAAAACTTCTCTGGCCTTCTACCCTTTTGTCCTACCTTTAGCAAAGAGACGGCTGAAGCCATTGTGGTGCCTACTGCCAAGAGTATTTCTGCATATACTTTAAAGCAGAACTGTACCATCTATGGCCTCTTCACTATATAATTCATATGACTTGCACCCTTAACCCCAGTTCTGTTTCTTCCAGGTGTCCCTCAAATGTAAGCATGCATATTTAATAAGACTAGAGATAGTCAGTGTCTGAAACATGGTCATGTTCAACCACCTAACAGAGTGATCACTTGCTCCCTGCGTTGTGTGATGGTGCCATGACAAGTGTACAGACAGTGACATGACGGGTTGAGACTGGAGTGTAAGGTCCTTATGTGGCTTCATATTAGGCCCACTCCAGGAAATATGGTACTTTAAAGAATCATGTGTTTGGAGCAGAAGAACAAAAGCTTAATATTTGCATATATATGCCTGTAACACAAGGCTCCTGTTTCATTCTCTCAGTACTGTCTCCTCTCTACCCCTGTGAATTCAACAACAGGGAGAGAAGAGACTGATGCCTTCTGGAAAGGCTACTTGCAGAATCACAAAACAGCTGAGTTGGAGAGACCTCTGGAGATGACCTAGTCCAACTCCGTGTGCAGATGAGGGTCACCTAGTATAGGATGCTCAGGACCATGTCCAGTTGGGTTTTGAATAACTCTAAAGTGGAGACTCCACAACCTACCTGCTCTAGTGTCTGACCACCCTCCTAAAATCCCCCCCCCCCTTTTTCAAGCACATTTTCTTGTTCTAGCATTTCAATTTATGTCCAAATCATTGTCTAGGTTCTATTGTTTGTATTGACCAGTTCTCCACTGACTGAAATGAGAACATAGATATTCAGTGGACATGAAGACACACATTTGAATATCTAAATGTAAGTGTTGAATCTTGAACTGAGTGCTATTTCATGTAGCTGTTAAGATCTGTAAATCTTAAGGGGATGAAACTTAAACAGCTTGAGAAAATCAAACAAGTAGGTAAACAAAAATATGGCACAGTGCACAAAAGAACATATTAACAATGGTAACTTAGCAATGTACCTTACTTAACTTCCTAAGTGGCAAATCCATAATAAGACTTAACTGGAATTTTAACTAGAAGACAACATTAAGTCATGTTATTGCTAGTTATCCACTAGAGCAAATGAATTTGGTTTATTATCAAAATCATGAATGTAAGGTAGTTTTTAAGAACCTGTTCTGAAAGGTTCCCAGATGGTATATTTCTCTATGTAGTAAAAGAAACCATATGTTTTCTGTCTAAATTACTTTCTGCTTTAAATGAAAGAAAATAATAACAGAGCATAACATAATTAAAGGGAAAGATCTTCACCTTCATCAGGTTATATGCAATACAGAGATGCAAATGGGTTGCCAGGGACTCACCGCATCCTTCTCAAAAGACAGCTACTGATAAAATTAAGTGTCCTGCGTTCATATCTGTTGACAGTTTCTCACAGTTTGGTTGATTAGGGACCCAAATGCCAGCCGAGGCCATTAGAGGCCATGAGGATATTTCTGACAAGACTGCTAGGGTTCAATCTTAGTTCACAGACCAAGGGACATGCATTGTCTTGCATCTTCATTGCTTAGGATTAGCCTCCTTTAGAGCAGATTTGTCTCAGAGAGCTGAAGCACTATGAAATAAGGTGAGGGAGCAAGATGATGATTAAATGTAATGGACAATCAGGACCTCATTTTATTCCTTGAAGCTCTTTTATTCATAAATGTAAATTTTATGACCTCTTTTTGCAACTCAATTGATACTTAAGGAACAGTACTACGAACGAGAATATGGCCCATTACAGTCTTTAGAGGTGTTGGGGTTGTTTTTTTTTTTTGGACATAACACAATCCACCAATATGAGAAATTTCCAAGCAAGCTCTGAGTGAGATACCAGGTCTCTGCAGAGATATTAGCTTGAGGAGTATAGTTGTTTTAAAGCAGTGATTTGTCCATTCTAATTAGCCCTGCTTAGGCAAACGAATCCAGTAATTCAGTTATACTTCTTCTAATAGTGATACTTTGTTCAAATTATTCCATTCGTATTCCATTGCTGATAATATTTTAGTAAAATGTATGATATGTAGGGACCTCTTCTCAGTAGGTTATAGTAACTCTAAAACAAGAAATAGAGATTTTCTATGTGAAGTAAATAATTTTGCAAATGGGCATCAAAGAAAGCACCGTTTTAAGCCCCAATTAGTACAAAATTTCACAGAAATGAGAGCATACTTTGCATCCTGCAGAGATATAAAACTCAGCTCAGTTCCAATTATAGAACATGATGATCAGTATCTTTGCAACACAGTACACATCCAATAATTATACAATCATACTGTCACTAGGAAGTGTTTACCCGATACAGACCAAACAGCTGTCTCTTGTCCAAAACCCCTATAAAACTTACCACTCATAAAACAAAAAATATTTCCATCAATACTATTTTAAGATGTATTTTAATGTATAGGATTTATGAGCCATCTACAGAACTCTACGTCAGGGACCAGATCCATTATCAAATGTTATAGTTGATTCCAAAATGTGCTGGTGACTTGTTTTGTTAAATCCTGAGCCATTTGTATTCATTTAATAACAGCTGCCAAAGGCAACCCAGAAGTAATATAGCACAGCCCCAAGCTGTAATTAACCTCCCATGGCAGTACAGCAGACATAGAGTGTCCTGGGTTTCACTCCTGTTCTGTGCTACTGTCAAAGACCCTGTCCAATATGACCTAGACGTAGAACCATGAGAACAAAAGCGTACCTAGAATCAGAATGTGCTGTAACCAGCCCGCTTGTTACTGCTGTTGCTGTTATGGGCCCTGATGCACACAAAAAGTCACTACTTCTTAAAAGAAGACAAATGTAAGATTCTATTTAAATTCTCCTTGCTTTAGTTCCTATTTTGCCTTCAGTGAGATCTTTTACAAAAGATAATTAGTGCCATGAATGAGCCATCTGCATCACTCATGTTGATTTTCCATTCCCTCCAGAGCTGAACCTTTAGCCTTCAGCTTAGCCATTTGGTGCCTATGAGACTAGGTGTATGTCACGGTCATTGACAAAGATAAATAATGACGCCCTACTGAAGTAAGCAGAAGCTATTAATAAAAATACCATAAAATGGCCTGATGTGAATGTTTCTCACTGGTAAGCTTCTTAAACAAATGCTTAGACTCCTATTAGTACTAAAACTTCCTCTATAGAATCTTAAAAAAAAAAAAAAAATCCAAAAGGAAGAAGTTATTCAAAACTTACATAAACGGCTTCTTTCTCTGTATGGTGTTTAGTTACAGCAGTCATGATGGGATCTATAGCCAGATTAAGAGATATGTTGCTGGATTTTTCAAGGTGTTAAGCAGGTACGAGCTTTATTTTTACCGATTCAGAAAAAATGTCAGCCAAAGGATAAAAGCTTTCCTTATTGTCTGCCACTTTGAAAACCCATATAGAAAATTTTTCAAAACACCCCCTCTTCCAGCCCTGTTGTCCTTAAATCATCTCCTTTTTTAGTCAGAAGAGGAAAACATCAATAAAAGATGACTCTGTATCAACATGACTTGTCATCCAATGGTTTTATTGACTTATTTTTCACTTATTACAATGCACCAAGTTTTCACATCTTAAAATTTGTATCAGAAATTGTCCTAAACTCTTTAGCAGGATGCTCTAGACTCTCTATGCAGCTTCTTGCACAAACAGCCTGGAGAGTTGGTGGTTGTCAAAGGACTGACCCCTCAGGGGTGCCTAGTTAGTGTTTATTAGTCTTCAACTTCTCTGGTCTGCTTATGTAGTTCAGAAAAGCACACCAGCCAAAATCCTCTGTCAACCACACTTCCTACTTTCTCATTGTGAGACTGCACGATGGAGCTATATCAAAATCACAATGTTAATGATTTCGTATAAACCCAGTGACCACGGATTATGAATGTTCAGAAGGGATTATAAAATGCTGTAAAGTAAAAGACAAGTAAATTAAGGGATTTTTTTTTTTTCACATAGATGACAAATCTCACTCTGAGTTGTTAAATTTCCTTGTTTCAGTTCCAGAGGGCAAAAGATTGCCATTAGTTTATTGGTTATGAGTAGGCTGCATGTGGGCGGAGCATGGAGGAAAGAATAATTCTGTAATAGTGAACACTCAATCATTCCATTCTGGTTAGCAGGGAAGAATACTTTCAATATCATGTGAAAACGCAATACGATAAATACCAACAATTAAAATGAAAAAAGTCAGAATTGTCAACAGGCAAGTCTGAAAATAAGCAAACTAAATGAAAGGATAGTAGGTCATGCTAATTTAAAAAAAAAAAAAAAGCATATGTCTTTTAAAATGTGTTTTATGTTATTTTGAATGTTCATACCTGACTAATACCTTCACCAATTAAAAATTTTTACCTCTGCCCCGGAAAAGTTACTTTTTTTCAAATTGAAAATGAATGACAAAAGGCAAAATAATTGTTTAGGATTTCAGTCCCTTTAAGCAACAGTCCACTAATATACTAAATCTACTGCAAAATGAAAAGTCTGGAAGTCTGATTAGTTATTGAAAAGTTTTTTTTCAATTTGATGTAAGAAAACAACATTTTTGGGGTGGGTTTGGTTTTGTTTTTTTTTTAATGAGTGATTAACAGTTTCAAGGTCCTGATAGGAATACCAATTGTATGGGCTTCCTTGTGGGTTTGGAGTAAATTAACTTGTTCCTGGAAACTGCAGTTCTACCTTCAAGTTAAGATGAGTAGTTGATACCATTTCAGGTGGAAATAATGGCTAAAGTCTCTAGCTAGTGGAAGCTGCTATCATCTGACTATTTTCTAGAATTGTAAAAAAAAACATTTTCAGATTTCAAAAGAACACCTGTCCTTGTAACAAAATTATCGTCAGCACTTATTGAGTCTCATCCTGGAAGTCTCACTTAAGAACTAGTCAGAAAACAATGTTTTTAGAGCAGAGCGTCATCTAGTATATTTTTATCCAATATATAAGTAGGTCCTTGATTTAACTGGAGACTCAACAATAGATTTTGACAAAAAGAATAGCACTTTATGCACACTATTGCCTAACACCCCTCACTAGAAGAGAATAGAAGTTGGATGGATATAGAGAGGTGTTGAGCTTTGTCACAATATCATCACAAAAGAGTTTTTCTCAGTATGAGAACAGTGCTTGGATGAGAAGAATGACAATAAACTTCTGACTACTGAAAAAAAATCTTGTGGTATCTTATGATGAAGGTTGTTCTTACAATGATGTTAAGTCTGACAGGTGATACTGAGATTTAATCTTTTTTATTCCTTGAAGAAGAAAGAAGATACTCACCCAACAATATTTTCATTCATATCTATCGTTCAGATATATATTAAATTTGCCTAACTTACTTGTTGCAGACACAATGTTCGTTTATCAACAATCTGGACAAGGGGATTGAGTGCACCCTCAGTAAGTTTGTAGGTGACACCAAGCTAGGCGGGCGTGTTGATCTGCTTGAGGGTAGGATGGCTCTACAGAGGGATCTGGACAGGCTGGATCGACGGGCCAAGGCCAATGGTATGAGGTTCAACAAGGCCAAGTGCCGGGTGCTGCACTTGAGTCACAACAACCCCATGCAGAGCTACAGGCTTGGGGCGGAGTGGCTGGAAAGCTGCCCGGTGGAGAAGGACCTGGGGGTGTTGGTGGACAGCCGGTTGAATATGAGCCGGCAGTGTGCCCAGGTGGCCAAGAAGGTCAACAACATCCTGGCCTGTATTAGAAATAGCATAGCCAGTAGGACTAGGGAAGTGGTTGACCTGTTGTATTTGGCACTGGTGAGGCTTCACCTCAAATGCAGTTTTGGGCTCCTCACTAAAAGAAAGACATTGAGGTGCTGAAGCATATTCAGAGAAGGGCAACAAAGCTAGTGAAGGGTCTAGAGAATAAGTCTTAGGAGGAACGACTGAGGGAACTGGGGTTGTTTAGCCTGGGGAAAAGGAGGGTGACGGGAGGCCTTACCGCTCTCTACAACTACCTGAAAGGAGGTTGTAGAAAGATGGGGACTGACCTCTTCTCCCTAGTGACAAGTGATAGGACAAGAGGAAATGGAGTCAATCTGTGCCACGGGAGGTTTAGACTGGATATTAGGAAAAATTTGTTCACCGAAACAGTTATCAAACATTGGAACAGGCTGCCCAGGGAAGTGGTGGAGCCACCATCCCTGGAGGTATTTAAAAGACGGGTAGACGTGGTGCTTAGGGACATGGTTTAGTGGTGGACTTGGCAGTTCTAGGTTAACAGCTGGACTCAGTACTCTTAAAGGTCCCTTCCAACCTAGACAATTCTATGATTCTATGATGTTGCATCTGAAGTCAAGACAACAGTGAACATAAAACATTTGACCTTTGAGGCTGCCAGACTGATTTTCAACACAATCAGTGGAGACAACCAGTCACTGCATGTAATGTAGAAAGCCAAGACATTTAGGACTTTCACAAATTTACTTTCACCATATGCAAATTATTGCAGTGAGATTATTTCCATGCTAATGACATTCTGAAGACTCCTAGATGAACCACTCAGACCTTTACTGGTCTCGAAATAGAAAGCTGGTTTAGTTTTCCATTCATATTTTTGTTTTACTTTCTTACTGCTTGTGGCTGTTGAAACATCAGCTATCAGGAGAAACATTCGAATAGTTTGCTTTTAAGTCAACTTCAGTAGCACAAATTTCAGCTCTTGTATACAAAGTGCAGTTCCAGGAGATCTAAGACACATTGAAACTGGAGCTTGCAATACTTAAATAAACAAAGTGTCAGGATGTCTGGTTTAGGATATAAGTTAATAAAAGAACAAGGAAAGGAGTGCTACCATTTCTGACAGTTCCAGCCCCAGCATCCTCATTAATGGAGCAGAGGCTGACATTTTTAAACCCATTCATAATTATCTCTGAGCTACACCCTGAAACTGGAACAGTTTTTTCTTCCTCAGTAGCTGACATTATCTTCCTGAATGTTTTGATGCTTCACTCTAGAGACTTTGTGTTGTGTGTTGGGTTTAGGCTTTATGGTTTTTGTGAATGGCACATTAAAATATATAAAAGAAAGCCAAAGTGTCGGGACAACATAAAGATATTACCAGATACTTTAATTAATATAAGAATGTAGAGAGGGAACAAAAGCATAAATCTTTTATTCATACTGAAGACTAATTTAGTTCACATTCATTTATTTAATTTTAATTTTGGATTCTTCAGAAAACATGTCTTATGCAAAATACATAAACAGCTAGTGGAACATCTCAGCAGATATTAAACAAATTCATGTTTAGTTTCCCAGGTGCACAAAAAACTTAGCCTTTCTTGAAGAAGTAATAGGATACAAGTAAAAATTCACAATTAAATACTACCTAACAAAACCTGAAAAAGTAACATGCTATGGTTGGATCTACAGGAATGTCATGCCTAGAGGAAGAAGATAGCAACATTTCAACTAAAATGGGAAATGTAAACAAGTATTTCCTTAGCAGACTAGAATACGTTATTAAAATATGCATCAAGAAATGCTTTGTGCTAACACCACATGAAAAGTCTTGGGTTTAGCTCCAAATGGATCAGGAAATTTTGCAACTTTGCCTTGCCCATCACTAAATCATAGTAAATAGAGATAAAAGAGATTTGTGTGTGTATCTAAATCATCTCTCTACCAAAACCAGATTATGTTTAACAGCCCCTTGTCTAGTCCACTTTACAGTGACTCATACAATACGTCTTCCACAAACAAGTCACAGAGACAGTTTCATGATTTAATAAATCATATGGGACTGGTTTAGAATATTGCATTCCACTGTAAAATAGAAATTAAGATAAAATTCAATCCATTAACAGGGATTTTCTCTACAAATTCAATCATTTTTTTCCTGTTTGATCAGTGGTAACTTATTATTCCTTCACTATTCACTTTCATTATTCCTTCCTTTGAATTCACTCAAAACCTAAACTCAGTCGCATTTTTTTGTTATAACACTCATTAACATCATTGAGGCATTCTGCACATTTTTTCAGTTCAAACTGTCCTTTAAATTTTTTACTGGGTCCTTTGAATCATTTATTCTGCCCAGCTTTGACAGAGTAGCATCCTAATGGAAATNAACAAACAAACAAATAAAACATTCAGAAAGATCACAAATAATTTTCTGTGAGATTTCTTGGCTTTCCAGATGTACCCTAAGATGTGCTTCCTCTTACTTCGGTAAATTCAGATAACATCCTTTTGTTTATCTTCATACAATTTGGATGAGATTTCTCTTTTTGCACTCTTTAAACAGCTCGGTTGCAAAAATTTGTCTTTGTTTCATCTCAGTTAACACTTACTTACGCCAAGGGAAGGTCTTTCCCTGAAATATACTCTTCTTCAATACTAAACTCGTGCTTCAGAATCTCCAGTTAAAATTGGGTATATCTTTTTACTTCCATATTTTCCCAGATTTACCTTTGAGGAGTACATCTAAAACTACTGGAATAGGAATTTAGTATTAATTTTATAATTTTTGTTTACACTTAAATAATTATCTAATACACATCATTATTATCACATATTTGATCAGTAACAAAGGTTGCTCACTGCTTAGTCTACCTACACATCTCTTATTCTACGGATGTTTTGTACAATTGATTACATAAACTCTCATAATAATTTATATTATTGATCATCTAAACCATGCAGTAGTGCTGTTGCTGTCTGAGTGGGCAATCTAAGTTTCATAAACAGGAAGACCTTTTCTCTGTTTCCCTGAGCCTTAAAATGTTCAAGAGTAGTTTGTGCAAGTTTAAAGGGTTTTGTGCATTTATTTCCCCCCTTTCCTTCAAACACAAATGCCATCGGTGGTATTCTGCAAGCCTGTAAGCTCTTAACTGAAGTAGTAACTAAATTGAATTTACATTGAAGGTTTTTTAGAGAGGAAAAATGCACAGATTTTGTTGAGAAAATGTACCCTGAGAGACATAACATATTCAGGTTGCCATATGCAGCTCTGGACAACAGCTTCTCCAACAGCCTTTTGACCCTGGCAGGTCAAAAGGCTGTTGGAAAGTCAGGGTTCATGATACAGCGGGAAGGAACTGAGATTCTTGTGCTGCCAGAGAACTTGCAGCTTCTACTGCTCCATCGTCCAGTGACATTAATCTTTTCTCCTCAGTGCTGAGTTCTTACTTTCTTATAAAACAGTTTGAGTTCTTTACTTTTGGCTAAGATGTAGTTTAGCTACTGGACTACACTGTTCATGATGATGGAGGGTGCTATATACCCAGGCTGCACCAGCTGCCTTATTCTATTTGCTCAGCTGCTATTTGGCTTGATTACTCCTTCCTTCCTTCCTTCCTTCCTTCCTTCCTTCCTTCCTTCCTTCCTTCCTTCCTTCC